>JAHLKC010000058.1:0-227706 GCA_025449115.1 Chytridium lagenaria
TTAAAGTGACTCTTTATCTGTTCCACAGTGTACTCAGACGGAAGTTCGCATTGAGGTCCACCATGATCCGTGCCAAGCATCATCACCCCGTCCGTCCCTATACCCAACAGCTTCTCTTTACCGATTGCTTCCAATAGAAACTGCGACTGATTATCCGTCCATCTGATCCGTTTCCTCCCACTCTCTTCCTTATTAGCCCTCCCACTCTCTTCCTTATTCACCTTTATAACCTTCTCCTCCTTCACTTTTTCTCTCGCTTCCTCCTCCGTCACTTTCACTTTCTTTGCTTGACGAATCGCCGACATCTTCTGGTTTGTGGCATCCTGTTTGATAGCTCTTGGGGTTTCAGCGGCATCAACGAATGGGGTGACTGGAGTAGTTTTGATGATGGATGCAGCGCGCAACATAATGTCGTCGTCGTCGACCATGCTAAAGTCTGCAGGATCGTGTAACGTTAAGTCGTCCTTCATTTCAGGAAAAACAAGTCTGGACATACAAAAAATCACAAAGAAATTACAATAATCCAAGAAACCCAGATATATTTATATTCAAAGAAAAAAAGGTGGATACATTTGTACAATAAAAACATCTACTCTTCACACCACACACACCACCATTCACTCTTCACACCCACACCCCTTCGCCTTCATATGCCTCTTCAACGCATCCTCCCTCGCAAACCGAAACCCACAACCTCCACACACAAACCGTCGAACGCCACTATGCGTGTCCGCATGTCTCTCCAGATCCTGTTTGGTGTAAAACAGCTTGTCGCAGGTATCACACGCGTGCTGTTTGACCCGCGTGTGGGTGCGCATGTGGGAGCGGAGACGGGCGGCGGTGGCGTAGGTGGAGTCGCAGTGGTTGCAGGGGTGGGAGCCTGGGGCACGGGGAGCGGGACGTGGGGTTGATCGGATGACGAGGGGGGAGGAGGAGGCCGTGGGGAGGGTGGGGAGAGGTTGGGGGATTGTGGGGAGGGGTTGGGGATTGTTTGAGGAGGGGTTTGGATGCCTGCAAAGGCGGTGTTGATGAGAGTGTCGATTTGGTCAATAATAGGTTGGGAGGGGACGTTGGTGGGGTAGGATTGAGGGGGGGTGATGTATTGGGGGGTAGGGGTGATGTATTGGGGGGTAGGGTATATTGGAAAGGTGAGGGTGGAGGAGGTTGGGTGGGTGAATAGAGGGGAAAAGGAGGGTTGGATGGAGGGTGAGCTGTATGGTGAGTATCCGCTCCCGTTGGGTGAGGGGATGGCGAGGTTGTCGGTGTTGTTTGGGGGGAAGGAGGTGTTGGTGAGTTCCCAAAGGTCACCGTTTGGGCCGACGACGGTGATGGTTGGGGAGTGGATGAGAGGGTTTATGGAAGGAGGGATGAGAGTGGATGCGTTGTAAGGAAAGGATGTGGTGGGGTGTGTTGGGTCAAGGAGGGAATGGAGGAGGCCGTCTGGATGCATGATGACGGGTGAATGTTGGATCATGTGGACAGAGGTTGGGGCAACCAAAGGGATGTAGTCTGGGATAACAGAGGGGGAGAAGACGGTGCTGCCTGGGACGGTTGATGAGCGGGTGAGAGCTGGAGAAGGGAAGGCGGCGGAGGGGTCGATGGTGGTGGAAGGAATGAATCCAGGGGAGTCGAGGGGTGCCGAAGGAAGACTGTAGACATCGTAAAGGTTGAGGTTGCATTCTTGACGAGCGGATGCAGCGTTATACTTTTTTCAAAAAAGAAATTGGATATTAGAATCATTTTGGAAAACACGTTTTAAGAAATAGAACTCACGTTTTGATGACCTTGGGCTTGATCCTCGATCATGGCTTGAAGTAGCGCTGCTTGAGCACTGGTGGTGGTTCCTGTAACAGCTGCAATGACAGCAGCGGCTTCATGGTCGAGTTGAGAGCCCAAGATGTCATAAGTGAAAGCGGGGTCAAAGGCGTTGATATTGGAGGTGGTGTGGATATTGGAATAGGGTGAATCGTAGGTTGGGTGGTTGTAAGTTTCTGTCATGGTTGCAGCCATTGATGCTGATGTTGATGCTGATGTTGCTGCTGATGTTGATGATGGTGCTGTGATGGTGATATTCTCTTGCTGTTGCTGTTGTTGTTGTTGTTGTTGTTGTTGTTGCTCCTTGAAGGAGAATGCATGCATTAGGTATTGTCCAGATGTGTGAGTGTCCGATATCTCTCTTTTAATGAATCTGACAATCCTTGTAAACAAACAAAACAATGTAAAATAAAGTAAATAATTGAATTGAATATAAAAGTGACCCGAGGCCTAGTAGTAGTCAGTTATATATGAAAATCAGCCCTGGGCATGATGCCAATAGGCTGTGCTTGTGCTGTGACGATGTGAGTTCAAACCAAAGAGAAGGAAGAGATCAAAAGAAAGAGCATTGCCTCAAATTATTTTATTATTTATTTATTTATTAAAATAAAATATTAATTAAAATAAAACACAAGAAAATGAAAATTATAAAATTTGCGTGGAAGGTAATACAAGAAAATCACGAGAGTTCGAAAAATGAAAAATTGTTTTTTGTTTTTTATTTTTATCTTTTATTTTACGATATATATGTGGCTTGAGGGTGAGGCTGAATAGGTTAGGTAGGCAGGCAGGTAATATTAATAATAATAAATGGAAAAGATTGAAATATTTCTATAACAAAAATATTACTATGATTTGTATGCAAAAAAGATCTTTAGGTTTTCTTTTTAATGATAATGATGATATGCAGATATTTTATTCACAATGATATTCAACACTTTGTGGTTTTTTCAACTAGTTTTTTTTTTTGGTTTAGAGTGTTTTTTCAATGATAAAAAATACATAAAAATACATAAAAACAATAGAAATGCAATGCACGTTATATCACAAGCTTTGATTGGCTACAACCTCTTTCCTATCCCTAATGTCTTAAAAAGACTATTTCCGCAAACACCTTCTCTTTGACTTTTCTTGATGTCGTTTGAGCGCATCTTTCCTCGCAAACCATGTCAAACATCTACCACACTGATGCTCTTTCACATCACAATGCACACGCGTCCTAACATGTCGATCCACTTCCTGCAACGTTCGAAGCATCTTAGGACAGAGTGGACACGGGAAGGTTCGATCTGCGTGTGTGCGCATGTGGGTGATGAGTTTGTGGGCGGTGGGAAAGGTTTTGGGACAGTGGATGCAGACGTGGGTGTTGGAAAGTGGGTTACGTTTGGAAGGGTGGATGGGTTTCGTGCGTGGGTGGGTGTGATGACGTGTGGTATCTTGCGGAATGCAATTGGTATCCCTGATGGGAGGGTTGGATGGGGATATGGGTAGAGTGATGGTGAAGGAAGGAGGTGTGGGTGGGAAACTAATATGGTGGTTTTGGTGATGAAAAGTGTAGTTTTAACATCTGGGGAGGGTTGAGGAGTCAGGAAACGGTCGCGTTCAATATGACCATCTAAAGGAATTTGATGGTCAAATAGGTGGAAATTGTCAATCAATGTGTTGAAGGGCAAGGATGGTGGGACACAGTGCGGGAGCAGGAGTATTCTTTTGGAGAAAGTAGGGATCAATGGTGCCGTCCAGATGACAAACCATCATAGGGTCGGTGGATGTGTCCAAGTTGGAATGTGAAATCAAGGGTGCCGTCATCAGAAGGTGAGGTACCACTACTTGAGACGGTTGATGCTCGAGTGCGAGGTGGGGTATACGGGTCGTTGAACTCCAATGAAGAAAGAGTGAAATCTGATAGACCGTTATCCTTAAAGATCTGTCCTGTAGGATGACTCGCATGATGGCTTTTGGATGTTCTGAAATGAAACCCGATGTTGAAATCAGTATGACGGATGTAAAAGAGGAACGGAGACTGACATAGAGTGGAATAAAGGATGGATTTAAAAGGAATCTGGGTGGAAAGGAGAGGAACGGATCTGACGTCAAGTGGAACGCAGAGAAATGGATCTGACATCAACTGAAATGCCGAGGAATGGATATAACAAACTCACCTCTCGATGATTCTGCAATTCACCAATCTGCATATCAAGTACGCCAATTGCGTCGCACGTCAAGTCCACCGTCACAGAAGGATCCACGAAACAATCCACGATGCTCCCAGCGCTTGCCTCATCAATATCACCCGTATAATCAACGAGAAAGTCATAGAACGTCGATGAGTTTTGGCAGTTGGCTCGAGGTGGCATTTGTTCAAACCGCTTGTCAGGATACGTGCAGGATACGGTGTTCATGGGTAAAATGTGAATTGGTATGTGTGCAGTTGGCCTAGCCACTTTATAAGTAGGTCCAAAAGCTACTGCGGCATGGAGAGGGAGCCGAACAGAAAGTCCTGATGTGAGACGGTGCGGTGAGGCTTGTGGATTTAAAACATATCATTGGTTTATGGTGGATCTTTAGACTGAGACCCCCCGTTTACACCTTTCAAACTCCGCGTTATAGTAGAATCGTATTTGTGGATTGAATACACTCATCACTTGACGAGAACTGAATAACACCCAGTCACCTTTTTTTTTAACATATTTGATCGATTCCTTTGCCATCGATTCCATTCATCGGGAGTCGTTACGCTCACTTTTTTTAAATTACGCGAGGGTTTATGTTAATGGAGAATAATCATTTAGGCGAGGGGTTTTTTTTTATGTTCATGGAGAAGAAATTCATGAAACATGAAAGGAATGGAAAAAACTTGAAATAGAGTTCACATGAAACAAAAGGAAAGAAGTAGGAAAAAGAAAGGAAAATTACGATTAAACGAAGAAAAAACACCCACAAACCTCTAATGCCCAGACCCTTTACAACAATTCGAGTTAACTATAAACCAAAAAAACAACAAACAGCAACTGAACAAACCAGAAACGCCACAATATCCACGCACCTTTTACATTACCCCCCACACCGTTACAAAAAGTCAAAAACACGTCGTCTCACCTGCATTCCAAGGGGGGGTTCTTACCCTCACATCCAACTCACATGTCCCCTCACCTGACTCGTAATTAACCGTTCACAGGTCCCGGACGCCACCAGTCAACGAGAATCGAAAGCGACTCCTGGACGTCATCATTCGTAAAGGTGAAATCGAAAGCGATGATCCAACCCACGTACTGCCAACCCTGCTCCATACTTCGTCACGCGGAACCGATAGAACAACAACAGTTACGATAGCTTGGGGAGGTTTCGAGTGAGATGGAGAGATGGGGCGGGTGATGCAACAGAGGGAAAAGCAACGGTTACAGATCATAGCTCGTGGAGGTTTCGAGTGGGAATGAGTGTGTGTATGACGGCATCGTCGATGGGCGATTTTCAAGTATGTAGTATATGGGTGAATGTGTTGTATTTTAAAACCCGTTCCCTAGCCATCGTGCTGCAAACTAAGCGAGTGGGATCGTCGGCTGTGACTGTTCCGACTTCTTCTTCACTCTTGTTTCAACAGTAAACCTATCTCACAAATCAAACTCGACTCACCAAAACCGTCATTCAAGTTCCAGAGAGGTCGAAGATTATAACATCAAGATTTTTAGAAGGCTAAGTGTGCCCTTGTCCTCCTAAAAGACACGACTCGCCGAATGGAAGGAGCTTGTATTGAGCAATCACCGTATGGAAGGTCTTGCAGCGTTATACTATTTCAAGAGTCATGAGACTACGGGTGGCATTAGACTATAGCGTGGCGTAGAGGATAAAAGAAAAAACTCACACTCTCTTCTCCCTATCCGTTATTCGTTTGAAGGATACAGTTTTGTCACCGTGGTCTCCCGTCGTACACTTTCACCCTAACACATAACCGCTCTTTGATCAACATCCATTCCACACGCATACCCAGCCATATTTCCATACTTCCAGTTCTATCATCCTCGTCATGGTGACCATCATCCTCGACGATACAAAAACTCGTCGACGCCGTGAAATGGTTTGCGTATACTTTAGCGAAGGGGTATGACCGCAGCGATCGTTTGCACACAGTTGACTCAAGCGAGGGGGTATGACCGCAGTAAGATCTTTTTGCACGGTTGACTCAACCGACCCACAACAAAAGCACCGACGTTTTTGAAAACATGGGGGGGGATGTGATCCACCATATATCTTATCCGTCCCTCTTCCATCTCTGAAGCCGCGAACACCGAAGAAAATAAAAAAGAGACGGTTGATTGGGTGTCGAACTTTTATAGAGGTCGAACCTTTAGTGTTGGGGTGGGGACTTGTCAAACATGTTTGTTACGCCCCCTGTAACCCAGCCTCAAATCTCAAGTTCAAAGTCTGGAAGAAGGCGGGATGCTGTGACGCCGGTGAAATTGTCAGGAAATGGGGGCGGGGGCGACTGGGACAAGATCAGAACCAGCCTGTCGGGGTGTGATGTGGTAAAATGATGATAAAAAACATGGTGTATTTGCATTCATGATAACAAGTTCGACACCGACTTTTGAAAAAAGGAAGGTCATCGGTATGTGTATGATGGACAACGGAATCCATCCACCAAATGCCTCAAGCCCCCCTCAATTAAAGTTCAAAGACCCGATAAATACAAAATCATAATAACTCGCTGGGCTGTGAAAGAGTCGGGATAACACTGTGGACATGGTAAAGTGTAAAATATTTTCTTTACAAAAAACGGGTAAAGTGTAAAATATTTTCTTTACAAAAAAACGCCTACACGCAAAATCAAGACAAGAACTTGTACCTGGATTGCTGGATAGATAGACTTTTAGAATCATGTTCACACACACATATCCTCTCCCCACTCCATACACAGAGTATAATTTCTCATCAACGCGTTCCATCTCCAACCCGTAAAGCACAATACTAGGTTATAAAAGACACACCGTTTTCAAAGGGCCTATCCCGCAATAAAAGCGCCAAGTCTTCGAATTCGTTCCAAGCCGTAACAACGGGTGTAGACAAAGAGGGATAGCCGTTTACATCTCCATGGGTATCAGTTATGGTTCGCTGCAGGAGGTGGGGAGTAGTGAAAGGTATTGTGGAGGGAATAAAGGAATCCGCGGTTCACAAAAATGATATTGATTTGCTGAGGACGTGAAGATACGAATACTGGTCGATGTGCCGCTGCGGTACTATGCTAGAAAAGTATATAGTTTGTACTAAATATTTACTGGTTAGTAGGAATATCTGCTAATGTGACTAATAGAAATCTTAACTTAAATATACCATGGCCTGTGCCATCGTTTTTTATTCTGCTAAACCCGTGCATATAAATATATGCAATGCGAAGATATTAAAAACTGCCAAAATCCTTTTGGCATCACTGTCCCACCAAAATTCCCCTGTCCCACCATCACTCGACCCAAATCTTCCCAACCATGACACCCCTCCTCCCCCTTCTCCTCCTCATCACAACAGCATCCTGCGACGTCGTCATCACCCCCTCCATCGGCGCCCCCTCCCAACTCCTCCCCCTCACCCTCCGCATCTTCAAAGGCTGCATCGGTGTCTCCCCAACAGTCAACGTCTCCATCGACGTCCCCACCGAGATCCAATTCATCAACATCAACCGGAAATCAGGGTGGGACGTGGAAACGTTGGGAAGGGATGTTCCTGGTGGAGTGATGGTGGCAGGAGAGAACGTGACGAGGGTGGTATCAGGTGTAAGATGGTGGGTTCCCCTTGCCATTATTTCAAGTTCTTAATAAAAAAAAATAGGACGGGTGGTTTGATTCGACAAGGCGAATTCGAGGACTTTAATCTCCTCGTCCAAGTTCCAAACGTAAGGAACCACCATCCTCCATTATTTTTTTTTAACAAAGCCAACATTAGGGTCCGGATGGTTCTCGTCTCTACTTCCCCGTCATTCAAACCTGTCAAGACGCTCAATCCCTCTCCTCCACTCTCCGCACAACAACCACCACCCAAATCTTCTCCAACGGCACCTTTGCGACTCTTCCAGCGCCAAGTCTGACGATAGCGACGAACGGGACGTTGACGCCCCAAATGACGGCTTCAGTGACGTTCCCAACGACAAGCCAGAAAGGTGGAGCTGAAGGGAGGGAACGGATGGGGATGTGGACTGTTGGGGTTGTTTTGATGACTATGTTATGGTCATAAATTTTATTCGGATGTGTTATTTTGGATCTCCGAGTTTTTTTTCGTTTCATTACTTTTTCCTTTCTTTTCAGTAGCTGAAAGTCTAAAAAAAAACCGTTTTTGTGTAGGGTGGCCTACCTAATACCACCAATTTAAACAATTCACCTCCGTTTTTTTCTCAACCTCCGCTTCTTTTTCGTCACCGCTCCTTTCTCGTCACCGCTCCTTTCTCGTCACCACTCAAAAAAAACACCTTCCAAGTTCCTTCACCCTTCATCCGAGCTTTCTTTTTCTACACACATTCATATATTTTTTCATTGTTTATCTTGGCCCTTTTTTTTTTGTTAGATTACAGCTTAGTGTTGCTTCAAACACTTTCATCATACTCAGCCTTCATTTTTTTTTTTATAAAGAAGTATGCGCTTTCGCGTTAATCCACGACACTTTTTATACCACGTTGATGGACAGTCGTTTTAATCTTTTATAACACCAGACTATGATGATACCACAACCGTCCTGAAGTCCACGGACTTGGACAAATGCCTGAACTACTGTGTACGGCTGTTACCTTTGTTTTATAACCGCCTCCTGCGCTATTTTCAAATAATCTAATACTCAAGTATTTAGTTTACCATTAAATGAAGCGAGTCATGGTCTGCGAACGGTTTGTTTTTATATTTTTTTAACATCTTCCAGAGCATTACTTGGAGACGTGTATAATTACAATGTATTCTTTTTTACACATATGAAAACTGTTGCGTAATGTATTTCTGTATTTCTAGACTAAAACATATATAGAAACTGGTGCATAATTCTATTAAAAAAATGCATTTGCAAAACGAAAAGACCGAGATATAAACTTGTAAAATAACGATGCAGCCAAAAAAAAAAAAAAAAAAAAAGGTGAGGGTGTCAAGGGACAGTCTCTACGAACGTAAGAATGAAGATTGATCACTTTTTTGTTTGTTTTCTTTTAAATCGACCCATGGCGCATGTTTATCCAAAAGGAGGAAAGGATGGGCGGAAATGTGCAGCAAAGATAAGGAGCAACAAAAAAAACACAAATGTTTATGGTTCAAAATAAACATACAAAAAGGACAGAAAGAGAGAAGAAGAGAGATAGATTTGAATGTTTAAAAAGGTGTTTTTCTTTGTTTGGTTGATCACAAGAAAGCGGGAAAGGAGGAGCAATCATATGCGTAGAAACGAGACAAGACGATAAGAGTTTAAGGAGGTAGGAAAAATATGGGTGGAGGGGACTGAGAGAAAGGGACACCATACAGATAAAAGAAATGTGGAATCAACCAATCAACAGACACGCACTCTTAAAAGAAGAAGCGGTAGAGGGAGTTAAATTAAACCTCCAAATTACTGGAAAAGCACCAAAAGGGCAGGCACAAGGGCAACGACGGGAGCCAAAAGCATGCCGGCTCCACTGGTGGTGGTGGTGGTGGCGGGAGCAGCAGTAGTGGCAGGCTTGGCGGCGGTCACAGGGACGCTGGTGGCAGGCCTGGCAGTGGTAGAGGCAGCGGGCTGGGAGACGGCACTACCTTGAACGGAAAAGGCGTTGGTGTATTGGAATTGACCGGGGTTGCTGGCGAGTTCACCACGAAGAGCCCAGTTGCCATTACCAAAGCTGGTGGGGACGTTGACCGAGAAACCACGGGCAGAGACGGGGTAGAGGGGAGGGGTTCACCAACGGGACCACCAACATTTGCACCACCCCGAATATCCTTATGGAAAGAGAAGGTTTGAGTGAGTGAGTTACTCTACATTTGTAAATAGAAAGACAGAGCTGCGTGCACAGATGTAGCCATCAGAAGAAAAAGCCACTTCAACGCAGCAATGAAACCCATCGCTTCGCCGAGTTATAGCGTAGCCCCCAAACAGATGTAGGAACAGAAGGTTGGAAAACAAAAAAAGGACTCACCAGCCAGCGCCAAGAGATCTGCTCGTTGTCCTCACGTTCCTGCCCTCGATAGGCACCCAGGACACCCTGAGACTTGCACCGGGGGCAACGACAAGGCCAGTGAACGGCTCAACAATGGTGATGAGCTCATTGCCAGCTCCTCCCGTTGGTGGAGCGGGGCCGCTGGTAGCGGTGGGGGCGGCAGAGGACTCTGCATCAGCGGTGGTAGTAGCAGCAGCGCTAGTGGCAGCGGCAGAGGAGGTGGATTGACCCATGGCCACTGATGCGATGGAGGCAATAAGCACAAGAGGGAAGCGGTGTTGAAACGCATTGCAAGAGACGAGGTTGAAAGCAGGAAGGAAGGAAGGAAGGAAGGAAGGAAGGATGATTCACAAGTGTGGGAAGAAAACGAATAAGATATAGAAAATTGGAAGGGGAGAGAGGAAGGGGAAGCACTAATAAAAGGGGGGGCTGAAAAGGAGTCGGACAACAGTAACACTTTTTACTCGCTGCATGATGGGTTGGTTGGTTGGATTATTTATTATTTATTTATATACTCTGAACACCCAGTAATAAGGAAGGAATAAAAAATTTCTTCTATTGGTGTCACCTTGCATAAGGGAAAGCAAGGTGTTCATTGGTTAATACAGGGAATAAATAAGATACACACACATGCATTCAGATAAAAGTTATTTATATTCAAAGAAGGTAAAGAAGGCAAAGAAGCAAAAGAACAGGAAAAGTATTTATATATTAAGATTCGTCATGTCATCTGTTTATATTATTATGAATTAATTATTTGTTCCCCCAGCCAATAAAATAAAACACCTCATTCCTGGCCTTGCCGCAAGAACGGCCAATGTTATACAACCATGAAACGTCCAGGATCCCTCAAATAATTACTGAGAGGTTAATGCTATTGGCCGACTCACTCCATTTGTCACTGTATTCCGACAAAGTTGTTTTATGTTGTTGCTGGCTGAACTTAAAATATTTATATTCAAATATAAAACCCCAAACCGCCTTTTTGTAATCCCCCTTCCATTATTTACTTGCTTTCCAGCACATCAACTACCCAACATAACCAACTACTCAACAACCAATGCCTGCCGCTTTAGACCTTGCCCATCCTTACCCTTCATTCAGCAACGGCCCTTGCAAATGGGCCATGCTGGTCATGACCATGGTGTTGACATTGCTACCACCACCGCCGCAGGAGGCTCATGTCCCAACAGCCCTCCCATCATCCAACACCCCATCGCTGAGCTCCACAAACTCTCCAGACTCTTTTGTGTCGGTGAATCCCTCATCGCCCTCTGCGCCGCCATGCCCAGTCTCCCCTCCTGCGCTCTCTACGGTAACAACACCTTCCCTTTCCCGCCTATTCTTCACATCTTTAATACATTTTTATTGTTGTTGTGTTTTCTTTGAAACAGAGGCCTGCAAGGTAAACTCCACCGCCATCCCAAACACCTCCACCACCTGTCTCCCAACCTCTCTCATCGCCAACTTTTGTCTCTCAAACAATCCCTCCTATCCTCTCTCCAAACCACTCACTGCTCAACCTACCGTCAAGCCTGTCCAACCACCACCACCTCCGAATGCACACCCCTCGCAACCCTCCCTCAACCCTCTGCCCTCGCCGCCTCCCTCTCCTCTCTCTGCTCAACCCACGATATGGGCAAAGACTGCACTTCCTGCGGATCACCGAACGCGCAATGTCCCAAGGCACCTCTTGCAGAATGCTCCCAGCCTACATCCGGATGTGCAAGGACATGCCCAACATGTCTCAATGTGACGGAATGGACGAAATGTGCACCAACGGCCTCTGCGACGCCATCATCGCCGCTGACTCCAAATCATCAACAGCTTCAGCCTCAACAACCTCTTCCACATCTTCTTCCAGCGGCGGTCACAACCACGGTGGATCAGACGGCATGTTGATGGCCTTCCACAATAACATTCAAACCCCATTGCTGTTGGCCGAATGGACACGAAAACTCCGTTTCATTACGCTATCGCTTGGTTCATGACACTCCTCCTCGGCGTCCTCCATGAAGCTTGGCAATCTCTCCCTGTTCGTCTCGAACACCGTTTCGCATCATCCTATACTGGCCTCTCTCGTCGCGGGAGTGACGCAACAGCGATCGATCAATCCGAAACCTTGGTCACGAGGGCATCCCGTGGGGCGTCAAGGTTTGGGTTGAGGATTGTGGGAGCAGCATTATCTTGTAAGTCTAATGATACAGTAAATCTCCTCCTCCATTTTGTTCTTCCTTTTTTCCTTTCCCTTTTTTTCCCCTTTCCTTTTTTTTCTCTGCTCCGTCGTCTAACTTTTCCCGCCATCATACAGATCTTCTCATGCTCATCGTCATGACGTTCAACTTGGGCTTATTCTTTGCTGTGCTCATGGGTCTCGCTATTGGAACGCGTGTTTCGGAACATTGTTTAGAAACTTTGGGGGTGCCTCACCCGCCACCAAGCCCACAGGGACTAGCAAGCACATGCCAGATGACTGTTGTTAAAAACCCATCCCTTTTTTTCTCTCTCTTTCTCTCTTCATTTTCTATTCCAAATCCTTTTTCCCAGCTTACCCCTCGTTTTTTCGGATAGTGACTGTTTCTCTGTACGTATTCAATTATGCGTCCTCTCTTTTTTTTGTGTTTTCCCGGAAACCCCTCTCTACCTTCATCCATGCCCTTTTTTTTTCGCTGTTAGCATGACCCTCTTGTTTACATGTAAAATAAGCACTTCACAGCAATTTCAATGATATCAAACCAGTTTTACTTTCAATAAAACCAGACATGAAACACGCCTTCAAATTTCAAACGTTAAATTGATGAATGCTACACGACCCATGTTTGAAAGTCGAAACGGTTTTTCGCAAACACATTGAGAATTCACGTCTTGGAGAACCGTCTCTGGAAAGTGTAAAGTTCATGAAAAACCACTTGTTAACGATTAGGAAATAACAACAGTTTTCTTTTTAATGGGTTACAGGAAATGTCTCATTTTAGTATAAGTCATCTTTAGAGAGAAACTCTAAGCCACCCCTCGTTGCAACCCACAAAACCTTGTAACTGCAATCCTCATTACCACTTTCATCATCATCACCGCTTTCCTCTTCATTCAACATGATTCTCCACACCCTCAATCACGGCGTCTCGCCCACCCATTGTCGCAAGCCGCCAAAAATATGAACAAACAAAGGTTCCCTCTCCCCCAAAAAAAATATAACACCCTCAACACATCACTCCATTCCATTCAACTCACCCCAAAGAAAACCATGCATCGCTTCATACTCCTACTTTGCCAACTGGCCGTCATCGCCCATGCCACCCCCGTGGCTCAAGTCGCCATCATCCGGGTCACCAATCCCGTTCCAACTTCTCCAATGGAGGCGCCGGTGACGACGACGAGTGCGGCAACGACCATGTTTGAGGGTGGTGTTGCGTTGACGAGGGATTTGGCGACGACCACGTTTGAGGGTGGTGTTGCGTTGACGAGGACTTGGCGACTGCTACGACGACGGCGGCGGTGGATGGACCTGGAATTGTGGTGACGAAACCAACGTTGAATCAGGTTGTGGTTATGGGAGAGAACTGGTAAGAGTTTACTTTCTTTTTTTTGTCGTCTGTAGGGGTGTTTTTGTTTTGGTATCGTTTGGTGATTAAATGCTGTTATTCCTACCGTTTGTGTCGGTGTTGCTGCCTTCTTCTTCTCCCCATCTCCTTTATTGTACTTTGTCGTCACGTCCGCTTCTTTTGACATTATCAAATGCCGTCACCCCTACCATTTTCCCTTGCCTTCCCACCATTTCCTCTATTGTACTTTGTCACCGCGTCCAGTTTATTTGACGCCGTCATCCCTACCATACTCCCTGTCATCGTTGTTACCTCCACTTTTTGACTTTTAATCATCATATTCTTCTCTCACCCATCTTCTTCGTCCCTGTCATTTAAACTATGCAGGAAATCTCTTGGACGTTTACCGACACAAGATATAACGATACGGCCGTAACGTTTGATTTAGTGGTAAGGCAAAAAGAAGTTAACAAAAAAACACACCACACCCCTCCATCTTCCACTAACCATCTAAACCCCCAGGATCAACGAATCGGAAACGACGTTCTCGTCCCCACCCTCGGCGGCTCGATCGTGAAACTCGGAACCGCCAGAATCGTTCTCCCCGTTGGTGTTTTCCATGTTGGAAGTCTCTACGTCCTCCGCTTACGTTGTGACAATGTGGATGCGTATTCTAAACAGGTAAACGAAACAAAAACGACATCAGTGACTGACGATTTGGTAGTTTACGATTGCTGCGCAAGGGATGACAACGAGTGGGGTTTGGGGGGATGTGGAAGCGTTGATTCAAAGCGCTGGTGGGGCGGCGAGGGTTGTTGGGGAGACGGCGGGGGTGGCTACGGGGAGTCCTGCGAGTGCGGTGACAAAGGCGAGTGGGGCGTTGAAGGTGGGGTTGAGTGTGTATTGGGTGCTGGGGAGCGCGATGGTTATGCAGACTATGGCTTTTAGTGGATGGTTGTAAGGGAGTTTGGATGTGATCGTATATATATGTGATATTATTATACTTGCTTTTTTTGGTTTTTTTTGGGGAGGGGGGAGGAGAGGGCGAAGTTGTTTCTTTGTCATGCTTTATTATCATTATATACCTGACCTTAAATATATAGAACAGTTATAGTATTTGGATATAGTATGGTACCAAATCTTTCGATTGGTATGCGCTTTCTCTCCATTCTCCATTGTTGAAATCCCACCACAGCTTGTCCTCTATTTACGCGTTCCAAATCCTATATTTTCTATCACATGCACCTTCAACGCTAATTGCGCACGGCGGTTGACCGACATGTTCCTTCCAAGTCCAAAATCTCTTCACATGTAAGCCGAAAAAATTATTTAAAGCTTTCTTCTCTCCTTTAGGTGATCCATAATCCCTGCTGTCTCACCGCGAAATAATATCGCACCCGCTTTGATTATAATGCTTTAGACGATTCTACGATATCGTTTACATTCTTTCTTTTATGTGGAATTTTAAATATCTGGACGTTGGTAAAGGGATCTGGAGTGGATGTTTGGATCTATTTCGATGGAGTTTGGTCGTCAAGCGGAAAAGGCAGAAGCCAACGTCCCCTCCTCCGCCCCCCACCTCTACAAGAAAAAAGGGGGTTGGAGTTTATCACACAAAGGTAGACTATGAGGCTGTTTCCTTGGGGAAAAGGGGAGCGCAGTCTTAATTTCTCAAGAAAACTTAAGAGCCCTCAATTACGACTTCAAATTCTATCGCCCCAACGACCCTCAGGGTTTATTTTTTATCCCCAACTCACCATTTATCAAGAAAGCAAAAAAAAAAAAAAAGATATCAGAGGTAAATACGATGGGGACCTGAATGGTTTGCGTTCTTTCATATCGTCCAATTCAGGGAAGGAAGACATATACTCCGATCGTAGCATTTAACACAAGTCTCTCCGGTTTACCAGTTTCGCCATTCTATATAGCGGCAATGATGGGGCTTCAATGGTTTGCGGGGTTTCCTTTGTTTATTTGGAAGCAAAGGCAGATATTCCCGCCGACAAAAGCCTGGGACTACTTGCCACTACGACAAACTCTTCCACCGGATAGAATACGTCCTCGGTATAAGTAATACTTGAATTCCATGTGGATACATATACCTTAAAGTATAGGGAGTTTCCCTTCCACGCGAGTATCATGAAGTATCGGATGTTCCCAGATTCATCCCGTCCCGAAATCATTCAGATTCGGTTCAAAGTAATCTCAAAAGGAACCCAGCCCAGCCTCAAAACCCCGAAAACCGCAGCAGCCTCATTACCTACAGGGTAATGCCTCACCAAAGGCGAGGGCAGTGTCTAAATACATATGACGTGAAAAAAACACCCCTTTGTGGTTTGGCAAAGGTTCGACGCAGCAGTAAGAAAACGAATGGGCCAGTTTTTGAATGACATGGCTGAATCAACAGCGTGAATTTTGAACTTTATTTGCGTAATTTTGCTTGTTGTGTGCAAGACTGGGGCTTGTGCTCAGCCGTGTTTTTTGTTTGGACTCTTCGTGTCCGATAGTTCTGGTTCCTTTGGTGTTTAAATGTTTTTTCTGTTTTTTGTATAAAAGGGAACTCGGGTCACTCCTCTCAACACACATTCTCACCCGTGTTTTTTGTTATTCGCTGACTTTACACCGCGTCTAGATTGCCATATGTGTCTGGTTATTGTTCCAGCGTGTTTTAGATATCATTCGGACTACATCTGGACAAGCCAAAAAACAAAACAAACACGAACAAGCATTTCTTCCTCACTCAGTGAATCCACATATCAAATTAATATGAAATCAATAATAATGACTCAGCTGTGGATGACCTTTGCTGCAATGACGTTCGTCCTTCGTCGGGGGGAGATCTCCTTCAATCACCTGCAACCCAACCTCACATTACTCCAATCTACAACAAGCTCCATGACTTTATCGAATCATCGACCTTGATGGTATCCCAAGCTTTCTTTCCATGCCGAACGTGATTCCACCGTACAGAGGAGCGATAGTGATTTAGGTGGATGAAAAAACACTCAACGAGGAGCAAGATAACCAAGACGTAAGTCTTCATATTCCCAATACCCCCTCTCCTTTTTTTCCTAACCCTATATCTATCTCGTCCGTCCGTTTATTTCTTTTCCGATCCAAAGCTAACTATCAATCCACACTTGGGTGTTTCCCAGTATTCATCATCCTCAATCCACTTTCAAAATATCCACTACCCAAACCATCATCAAGACTACTCTTCAGCAATATTACCTTCCTCCCTCTACGACACTCCCGAGTCCTTCTTGGACACCACCCTTCACCCGCATTCACCATTGACGGGTCAACAGGCTCAAGCACCACCCTCTTATCCCCTTTCATCAACGTCATCACCAGCATGGACCCCACGACAACATCATCCCCTCTTTTGTTTCCGGTACCGTCTCCCTCGACCGTCACCCAAGACCATGATCACCCACCATCCAGCCCTCCCCCAACTACCCTCACACCTCCCTTAACATTGAACCATCTACTCCCATTTCACCCAACAACGACTGCAATGATGAACTCCCTATCGTCATTCCCAATCTCGGCATCCTATAACCCAAGCCCGCATCTCGTCTCACCAACGACGTTCGCCATCTCCCCATCCTTACCAACCCACCACCTTATGGCATCATCCAACGCCATCGGATACGATTCCCCATTAGATCCCCCAACATCATCCGCTCCCCCTCTTCCCCATTTCCCAATCACCCCCAGTACCTACAATTCCATCCTCCCTTCATTCCCATACATCCCTCCATTCCCATACCAACCTCCATCCGAATACCCCATCCACACCTACCTCCCACCCCCTCCACCCCTTCCAGAACAAGACGACTTCACCGCCTTCATCCACCAATTCTCCACCTCCGGCCTCCAACCCACAACGCCCCAGCCACCTCCCCCCCTCCACCTCCCCCTCCCCACCTCCCGGTCCCTCCCGCTCAACACCACGCACCTCCCCTCGTCCCCCACCTCGCGCTCCAGGCAACTACCCCTGCCTCGTCTGCCCTAAAACCTTTGCAACCGCCAACCGTCTCATGTCTCACGCACGCACGCATACACGCGTGAAATCCCACGCATGCCCGTTTTGCAGTCTCCTGTTTTACACACGTCAAGATGTGGATCGACATTGTTATACGCATACAAAGGAACGTCGGTTTGCGTGTAGGTGTGGGAAAAAGTTTGCGAGAGAGGATGCGTTGAAGAGACATGTGAAGGCGAAGGGATGTGGATAAACGTGCTTAATTTATCGGTCGGTGATGATCATACTTTCCCTCCTCCACACCTCCAGAAAATTTGTTTTCGATAGAGCGTGTTTTGAATGTTGTTTTGTTTTTTTTAAGACGTGTTGATAATGATAAATAATTACATACCCCTTTTAAATTTGTCTTTGCTTCGCATTGAAGTGCAATTCATCGTTTAATAAAGGTTCCAGATTGGAATATCATCTGCCTAAAATAGTCCTCGTCAAACGCCACTGTTGGCAGAAGTCTTTTAAGAGTAGCGTATATCTGTTAACAAAGTTAAATAAATGTATTTAAGAGCGCAACCCGAGGATGTTGAAACACTGATAGTTTGAAGCGCGGATCACATACCGTTGAAACGTAATACGCAGGCTTTTTAAACGCCTTAATCAAGTATTCTTCTTACTTCACTATCATTGCATTAGCTGTCGGAATAAGTTGCTGAATTTCGTAGCCATCCATATCTTTATTTTAAAAATAATTCCATTTTCCTAATTAATACCTCATTAAGACGGCCTATCAAAACTATGTATGTAACCAGGGCAGTGTTCAGCAATGTATATTTTCTAACGCAGAGAACTTTAGTGGCCGTCAAAGTAAAAACCTTGTACGAAGGGTGACCAAACATTTTTTACAAATACAGTTGGTTGTTTTAACTTAATCCTGTCAGTAAGCAGCTATCAACGCTGAGGAGAGGCATTCACAAATACCACAAAAGCGTGCAGACGCTTCAATAACCATTTTAACGTTTACAGTCACACCATCTTCCTTAGATAGAATATAAGCAACGTCCACATTATCCGTCTGTTCATCATTTTGGAGGTGAGCTTACCATCAACGTGACGGAGTCTTAAAACAAAGTCATGCATCTTGAAATCGCCGTCAAGATAGTGGGCTGTAACTACCATCATTGCACGGTTGTTTCAAGAAGTCCACGCATCAGCGGTAAAAGAGGCATTGTGGGCTGCTGCAATTTGAGTCTGAACATACACTTTATATTGTAGATACAGTACATCCAGGTGATGGGTCATGGCTTCCCATTTGATGGAAAACCTTCCACCGCTGGGTTGCAGAGCTTGAGCACATCTTTATAGGCTTCATCCTCACATGCTGCAATTGCCCAATTATTTTTAACGATAGTGTGAGCAATGGCCGTTGTAACGTGTCAAAACGGCCTCAATCGGTATGGTTGTCACAATGCCGTCGCCCTTAAAGATGAGTCGCTCAAGCTTTTCCACTTTTGATTGTTTTTATTTAACCTCACTAATTTCAAGAACAAAACAGCTCCCGCAACGTCTCCTTCGATCCGTCGTCCTATTTCTTTTCAAAATTAGAAACCCCTCTTGAAAGTAAAAACTCCTTCGCTACACTCCCTCCAAACTCTCGCGTAAACCCTCCAATACGCGTATATCCACACCAAACTTATCCCAATCTCCCCCCACCCGTCTCAATACAAAATTATGATAAAAATTGTTATTCCGATAATCAAACAAAATAAAACAAAACTATATAGAACCCCGAAAATTCCCCAAACCCCAAAGTTCCATGCCAACGCGCCACTCCTCCAAATTACACATAATATAACGCGTCACGTCAACGCGTCCACCCTTTGTACCACTTATCCAAGAGCGCTGTTGTTGGCCTGCCTCAGTTGGCTCCTCCCCTCCTCCTCGCCGGGTTCCCTCTCCCTCGCCGTCTTTCCTATCGCTACCTTGGTCTGCCCCACCGTTCCTTTGGGGTGGATTGGGAACGCCACGCTTCTGGAGATCCTGATGCCGGCTGCCTGGGTATTGTCTTCCGCGCCCGCTCTTCGTTGGCCGCTTTCCAAGCCTCTGGTTCTCTCTGGCACCCTTCCGCTCGCCTTACCATCCTCCGCACCTTTTGGCGCCCGTTGTTGGACTATGGGCTTGTCTGCCTTGCTCTTTTTGCTCGTCTTCAGGCCTCCGCTGGTTTTGCCGCCCTCTCTGACCTCTATGCTTCTGCTGCACGTTGGGTTTTCTCTCCCTTTTCTTTTCCCTCCAATTTGGCTTTTTCTTTGCTGGGTTGGGGCACCTTTCACTCCCGGGCAGACTATCTCCTCACCTCGTTCACCTATCATCTTGACCGTCTCCACCCGCTTCACCCCCTGCGCGCGTGGTTTTTCCGTCCTGCCCCCTGGCCTGTTTGGAACTTGGTTTCGCGTTTGATGTCTGCCCGCTCTGTGTACGTGCCCCTCCGCCTTGCCTTTGATTCTCTTCCTTCCCTCGTCCTCGTCTTTCTTCCTTTTTCGTTCTCACGCTGTCTCTTTAATTCTCCTTCTGCTTTATCTCCTACGTTGAACCATGTTCCCGCCGTGTTTCGTCTTTCGTTGATTCTCTCTCTATGTTTCTCCTCTTTTCTCTCGCGCGTGCTTCGTTGGCGGGCTGCACTTGTTGGATGGTCCGTCCATTTGTCCTGGTTGTCACCGCAATTTTAACCGTTCTCATTTTCGTGATTGTTTTTTACGCTTCCTTCTTATTCTCTTCTTAGTTTTACCCCTGGACTCCTACGAGGAGGTGTGGATTTGCGGTTCCGTCTTGCTCCGCACTCTCACTACACCTTGTTCGACTTTTTGCTGAATCGCGTTTCTTTGATCTCTTTGACCGCTGTTTTCGTTCTTTGATTTGTTATCTTACCCCTTAAGTGTCACCGAATAAAGTAACGGTAACCCCCCCACCCTTAAACCTAGGGAGTTTCGGGTAGAAGCACCCCCTAGTAATGAATTAAAAATGAATAAAATTACTAAATATATATAAATTATTATAGATTTTATTACCCAATACATTAATATTATATGATAAATATTGAGTGAAAAATCTGATCTGCATTGAATCGAAAAAAGACAAGCGCACACCACTAATAAAATAAATTATGATTTTTCGGTCCTGGATCCTGGGCTTTGATAATTATGTGTGTAAATATTAGGATATATCTGGAATTAAGTAAAAACAAAATTTTGACCTGGATTTGTGTCACCACAAAAACAAAAAAAGAGGTCTAGGTGGTCGAAACATACCTGGCTACCTAGGTACATGGGGGGGCTTACACAAGCAAAAAACGCTGAACTGATCCATTCATACTCGGTTCCCCCTTTCATCAACGTCATCAACCAACATGGACCCCACGACAACATCATCCCCTCTTACGTTTCCAGTGCCGTTCCCTCCACCGTCATCCAAGACCATCATCAACCTCATCAAAACCTCTCCAATGACTCTCAACCTGCCTTAGCATCGAACCACCTAATTCCAATATTTCATCCAACAACGATTCAATGATAAACTCCCTATCGCATTCCCAGCCTCGGCATCCTACCCAAGCCCGCATCTCGTCTCACCAACGACGTTAGCAACCACACTTGTGCATCATCCAACGACATTGAATACGATTCTTCATTAAATCACCAACAATCCCCGCTCCCCTTCTCCATCTTTCCCAAGCACCCCCAGTACCTACAATTCCATCCTCCCTTCATACCCATACATCCCTCCATTCCCATACCAATCTCCATCCGAATACCTCATTCACACCTACCTACCCCCTCCTTCTCTTCCTGAACAAGACGACTTCACCGCCTTCATCCACCAATTCTCCACCTCCGGCCTCCACCAACTAACAACCACCCCAGCAACCTCCCCAACCTCAACCTCCCCAACCTCCACCTCCCCCTCCCCACCACGCACCTCCCCTCGTCCCCCACCTCGCGCTCCAGGCAACTACCCCTGCCTCGTCTGCCCTAAAACCTTTGCAACCGCCAACCGTCTCATGTCTCACGCACGCACGCATACACGCGTGAAATCCCACGCATGCCCGTTTTGCAGCCTCCTGTTTTACACACGTCAAGATGTGGATCGATATGTTGATACGCATACAAAGGAACGTCGGTTTGCGTGTAGGTGTGGGAAAAAGTTTGCGAGAGAGGATGCGTTGAAGAGACATGTGAAGGCGAAGGGGTGTGATGATTAAGTCGGTCGGTGATGATCATACTTCCACACCTCTAGAAAATTTGTTTTTGATAGAGCGTGTTTTCAAAGTGTTTTTTTTGTTTGTTTTTGGAAACGTGTTGATAATGATAAATAATTACATAACCCCTCTTTTGAAATATAGCCACGGTGATGACGAGAATCCCATTCAACCTTGAACTGAAGATGGAACAGATAAAAAGAAAACTTCTTCAAATGACCGCGCGCGAGGCAACGAAAGAGAAAAGAGAAAGAGGGGAGTGGATGATGTCCAACTTCAAACTTTGGCGGAGAGGGGGTGACGTGTATCGGAGTATGAGAATGGATAAAAATGGTGATGATTTGAGGGAATGACGGCGTCTGCATTGCAGCCGTGGTATATATCGTTTAAGATGTCTAAGGCACCAAAGAATGTCATATGTACCGCTTCTCGCCCCTTTTTTGGAATCTTGTAATTTCTTGCCCTCTTTTTTTCGACTTTCAATTCTTGTCCGTCTTCCATATGCCCCTCTCATCGGTGCTTTGCTTATACCGCGGCCTTTTGAATGTTTTTGATTCTTCACTGTCGTCTTTGACTGTTATCTTGTCTTTGGGTGTCATTGACCAAAAAACGTATCATGTTCACGACTCACCCTTCTTTTCAGTGGGGACGGGGAGGGATAGAGCAATCATTAAATATCTTACCATGTGCAGTGTAAACAGAATGCCGAGAAAAACCAAAAAGAAGGATGTAAACAGAATGAATAATCGCATTCACATTGTAATTAAATCGCTTTAAAGCAAAACATCCCAGTTCTCTAAACATGAAAAGCTTAATGGAACGCGAATAATGAGAGTAAAACGGATGGGATATAAAAACTGAGATCGGATATCAACATATAATTAATAAATTAAACGGAAATGACTTGAACGTCGCATAGGTTTAAAAGACATCAAGCTAACAAAAAGAAAGAGAAAAAGACTATTCACATCCCTCAAACTACCACAACTCTACTAATCTTACAAACAACACCACAATAAACCAAACCCCGACTCTACTCTCCTCCCAAAAAAAGAGGACTAACTCAACGCTCCTAAACTACCACCAACCTACTATCCCACAAACAACCACCAATAAACCAAACCCCCACTCTTTTACTCTCCTCCACCTCCACCGTACTGTTGTAGTTGTCGTCGCCGTCACTCCATCCGCAGGCAACGATCCAGTCCTCTCAATACCCCCCGCGTCCTCGTCGTCACCGCTATCGTACGCATCACGTCGACCCACTCACACCAATCCCGTCCAACTTCTCCCACCCATCAGTGGTCGTCACAACCGATCCCATCATCACTCGTCAAAATCCCACCTCCAAACCGTTCCTCTCTACAACCTCAAGAAACGGCGCCGGTTCCTTATGATATTCGGTGGCAAATCCATGTTTGTTGTGGTTGCGGCAGGCGGGGATGTGTCTACGGGTCTCGTTGCCGACGCTGTGGGAATGTTGGACTTATGGGTGGTATATTGGTGGTAATGCGATCTATCCATTGAACTTGGACGTTGGAGGTGCAGGATTGGAAGACGGGGAAATAGATTCGTGTGCCAATGACAGACTAGGCAATGTTAATCGAACGGGGTGAATAAAGGTGGTGGTGGCTTACATTGGGATTTGAGCAAAGACTTGAAAGTCCTGGATGAATTGGGGTTGAACCGTACCTCCCGACCTTTTGAATTTATGTGGGATCAATATCTAACGCATGGAATTGGATGTATGGACTTACCAGGTGATGGATCTGATTTTGCCATCAGCATCCTGCACAAACCTTGTGCTCCAACCCTTCTGCGTGTCTTGCTCGTTTTCAATGATCCTTACTAATGGGATTCTTGAGGTATGCCAATGTAACCTCTGTGGTGGCTAGACTCCCATTGACGCAGCCTTGAACTGAGGATGGGAACGATAAAGAAGAGGGAATTAGAAAAAGGGGGAAAGAAAAGAAGAGATAGAGATATGATGGTGATAATGATGATGATTACTTACAGACTCTGACGGAGAGGGTGATGAGTCCGTTTGGTCGTACTTTGGGTGGTAACAGAGTGACGGCATGGATAACGTGGATGGAGGTGATGAGGATGATGAGAGTAAGGGGATGATTTGAGGCAGTGGCGGTATCACTGTAGCCATAGTATTCTATCGTTGACGTTGATGGATGTGTGATGGACGTCGTTGATGGAGATGATCTTTGGTATATGGATGTGTGACCATACGACCCTCCCTTTTTTGTGCGTGACAATAAAGTATTTCTATGATATTTAATCACGCGTTCGTGAAGCGCCCGTCTCTTTCACTAAAAGGAATGACTGACGACGATATGATGCATGACGGTGATGACGAAGATGAAGATGATGATCATGTAAACTTGTAATATATGCATATAATGGCATACACGAAAATGAATACATGATTAAAATTGAATGCATCAATGTATAAATGAATGAATAGACAGGGGATGAGAATATGCCTATGGACATCTTTACAATAAAGAAAGAGAGAAAGGATAAAAGAAGAAGAAAGAAACACACCACCTAATGTCTCTCACGTCACCAAAACCCCATCAAAACAACCACAACACCACAAACAATCCACCCACACTTTCTCCCATCCTCCCGACCCTCCATTTCTCACCACACACGTCGCGCACGTCGTCGTCGCCGTATCGTCCCACTCTTCACCCCATCCTCCACCTTGACCGTGATCACAAGAGCGTTGGATGGCGTCGGTGTCGTCGTCGTTATTGCTGCAAATGCTGTTCCGTAGCTAGTATAGGGGTCAAGGAGAAGGTTGGAGATTCGTCTGGGAATGTGCGGTGGTGTTTGTGCCAATGATAGGGTATTCGGAAAAGGGGAAATCCATTGTTGGGTGACGTTTGGCAGGTTGGATGAGGGGGAAGAAGAGGCGGGTAGATGAGGTGACCTTTTAAGCATGATAAAAAGCGACTCTGTGTGAGATTGATGATAAAATATGATGGAAAGGAGATGGAAATGAATAAAAGTATGCAAAAGAAGAACGAGATAGACTGAATGGAGAAAGTAAATGAAAAAATGATTATAAAGAGTGGGAGCCAAGCATATCAATAGAAAATCCTCCTACATTGGGATGAGAAGGAGTAGCGTAAATTCCTGAAGAATCCCTTCTCCAAAATGCGTCCCTAAAAAAAAAAGAAAAACATAGAAACCAAGTGGTTTAATCAGTCAGCTAATTCACAATTCCATAGTAATACGGATAAAAATATATTATGTTTATATAATAAAAGAATCTCACATACCATGTAACGGACGTTATTGTCCTATTTACAAACTCTCCATTCGCCACAACGTGTCATATACTTCCGGTCATTAATCTCAGTCTTCCAGCCAGGAACCTCCTTCACGGCCAGCCCAATAACATTTAGAGGAACACTAATGTTCACTCCAGTGGTTGGTAATTCGTCAACTGGACCTTGACATCCTCTGTTTTTATATGGAGATGTTTAGCACATGACTTGTATTAAAACAGATTGCTCACATATTGTGACGGATGCTGTATGAGAGACCCGGTGCAGCAATGGATGGACTGATGTGTGGTCTTGACGTTGCGATGGAGGTGGTGATAGCGATGATGAGGGAGAGAGTGGTGAGGAGTGTGTTGATGGGCATCATGCATGCGTATGTAGGTATGTATGTATGACCTACCTATATAATAAATAATATAAATAATAATATAATACAACCAAATGACAATCTTGACTGGCTACTTTGTCACACCTTATTCCATGTATTAAATACGTGTCCTCTGCTCATTTATTACACCGTACCTCATGTAGTTAGTTGGAATGTAAATAGTTGAATCTATATGGCATCATGCTACCCACCCAACTGTAGAAACTGTATGAGGTTTAAAAGCTAAAGAAAGAGAACAAGCCTTTTAAGAAGAATGCATGATCCAGAGTATATTGACGTTAAATCTTTACTATCCTTGCTGCAAGTACCTGACGGTAGCTTGTCATGTATATATAATTAGCGTATGATGTGTTATTCATCCATCATCCCACGGTTGGTTATTTTATTATTTTCTAGATTCTATATAGCTTATCTCACTGTTCTCTGTGTGGAATGTATATTATATATTATTATGTTTATTCATGTCATTTCTCTGAACAATTTTTTGTCTGACAAAAACACTTTATTTCCAAAATGGCATCATCACTGCTGCTGCTCACTAACCCCGACACCGTACAAGACGCCATCACGCATCATCTTCCATCACCTCCCCATCACAACGTGCAACAACTATCGGGTACATATCTCATCCTCTTCCAACCGTTCCTTACCAACATCAACCCTTTTGGTCAACAAATCTCAAACATCTCCCAAAACAGCTGGACTCATTTCAGAAGAACCCCACGATCCGCTCGTCCCAGTCTAATGCAAGTTCACGTTCTCCAAATGTCGCTTTCCACACCAAAGGGACAATCATTTCAAATGGGTACAGATACGGATGCGGCGGCGCCTTCATCAACCCCCGATAACGGTCGACGTAAAGTCATTGCATTGAGGGTCAAGTTTAGGAGTGCGGAGGTAGTTGCGAGGAATGTGGTGTCCTTGGAGGATTTGGGACCTTGCGAGTTTATGGTCAACTATCACTCTCACAAGTTTGACTCATTAAAGGTATGGCTCCGATTACATTGAAGCTCCCCATGCTCGCAACTCATTAATCTCTTGACTCCCGAACCCAAAGATCGATGTCTTCCGCAAATCCACACTCAAATCAAAACATATTGGTCGTATCAGGATCCCCATCTCCCAAATGGAAAACTGGCATTCTGGAACCTATACAAAGTAAACCCTTAACACCTTCACACCTTACATTAACCATCAACAGATCCTACCCCTCCACTCCTCCGAATCCCCAGACACCATCCCCTCCCCTTCCCCATCCGAATCCATCGGCACCATCCGTCTCCAATTCACCTTCCGTCCGTCATGCTCCCATTCGAAAAACAACCTGAACCAACCCCTCCGAAACCGAACCCCACGCCCCACGTTCCCGTTCCTCCATCTCCCCATCCCTCCCAACCCCTCCGACGACTCCCCGTCGTCCCATTCCGCACAGCATTCATGGATCCCACCACATCCTACACGCGTCCCCCGCGACCCATCTCAAGCCTGCCAACATCGGAACGTCCGTCCACAACATCCAGCGTGGGAGGGAAAGTGACGTGGCAGCGAAAAAGGACGCTGACGCGACCCGTGTCGATTCAGACGGATGGGAGGAAGAGAACAGAGACGAGACGGTTTCATTGACGTTTCGGATGAGAGGGAAGAGGAGGTTGAGGATACAGTGAAACGGATCAAGTGGACGCCCAAGTGGGGGAGGAAGCGTGAGGGGAGGAAAAAGGGGGGGAGGAGGGATGATGGGGTGTTTTGAGGATGATGAATGTGATGGAGATGTGGATGATGTGAAGAAAAAGAGTCGGGATTTGAAAGCAAAGCGAAAGAGTTGGTTAAAGAAAACAAATGAGGTGGATGCAATCGCATCAACAACAGCACCGGGAAAGCAGAAAGGTGCGTTACATTTGGAATGGACAAGATTTCGTAAAAAAGGAGGCCAGAGTCAATAGAAACGGACGTATTGACATAGAAAACGGACATTTCAAATCCATAGAAAAAGGCCGTGTCAACATTGAAAGCGGGCATGTCGATCCAACAGAAAAAGAACGTATATCCGAACACGTCACCCTCCCAACTACATCAAAAAACATCACCAAAGACTCTCCACCCTCCATATCATTCACAGAACCAGTCGAAAAGCCTTTCACCGACCCCACCATCCCCCCGACATGGACACCCACAGCATGATAGGCGGTCAAAGCTCCGAATGGGCATCCACCGAATCCGACATGGACCAAGACCACGAAGAAACCCCACCTCCTCAACTGAAAGCATCTACCCCAGCACAAGCGGTTGGGAATCACCACCCAACATCCACTCCCCTCCCACCCGCGGATTCACCTTGATCTCCCCCAACGCTCTAGCAACGCTAACAGAACTCGAAACGCTTCTCCACGCGATCCTAAAGACCAATTTCCGGATGCCCCCCCACACGACGTTGAAAGCGTTACGACTTCTCTACCGATGGGAGAACTCGCAACATCTTCCACGGAGTGAGTGCTTTATGAATGATGTGAAGGTGTTGGAGGACGCTGGGAGGGTTGTTGTGCATTGTTTGTGTACTTATGGGGTTGTGGTGATGCAGGTTGCTGGGTATGGGAGGGTGAAGGGGGGACGGAGAGGGGTTGTGGAGCAATTGGGGTTGAGGAGGGAGGATATGTTGTGTTGGAGTTTTGGGAAGAAGGAGTTGTATAGACCGAGGTTTTATATTTGTCATATACGGTGAGTTGTTTGTCTTTTTCAACGCGTTCTAGCTCCCTCCTCGTTGAATCTTGTTATAGTAGCACCTCTTCTTTCCTCCCTATAACCATTGCTTCCTTATTTTCTGGTCGACACTTCACTCTTCCACAAAGAAAAGAACGTTGCAGTCATCCTTCAGAGACGTCTGAGAGTTTTTGTAACTCCTCTCCCTCTCGTTTCCTTTTTCTTTTTCTTTCTTTTTCTTGGTTTTTTTTGGTAATGTTGATTCTAGATAAAGACTTACCTGTTTCGTTTCGTTTTTTTTTCGTTTTTTCTTTTTGTTTTTGCTTCTGACAAAACTTCAATTGTTCTATTTAACTTTCCACCCTTTTTAATCATCGTCTAACCCACCATCCAGAAATTATCCGCCATCGTCATCGCAATCCAAGGCACAATGCACATGCATCAAGTAAGCTCAACCCCTTCCTCCCTTCACATCCCATTTCCCCCAAAAAACCCACAAACAACCCCCACCCCCCACCCTAACTCATTCTCCACAAAACCCAGGTCGCCACCGACCTCCAAGCCGAATACTTCCCCCTCAAATCCGGTTCCGTCCATCTCGGCATGCTCCGCAACGCAACCTGGATCATAGACCATCACCTCCGTGATCTCATGACATGGTGTCGTCGTCTCCCCGTCCTTAAAATCATTTGTGCAGGGCATTCGTTGGGTTCTGGGATCGCTACCATTCTCACGTTTCTCCTTGTGGAGAGGTTGGAGGAGATTAGGAGGGGGCGGGGAAGGAGGTGGAGGTGAGGATGTGGGGGATGGGGACTCCGCCGGTTGTGTCAAAGGAGTTGGCGGAGGAGTTTGGAGAGTATTGTATGAATTGTGAGTGGTTTTTTTTTTTTTGAGGAACTATTCGGATTCCTTCCCCCTCTTCCCCCTTTTTTTTTTTTTTTTGAAAAGTGGTTGTGGGAGACGACGACGGTGGGAAGAACTCCTTGTTTTCAAGAAGCCTCTACGTGTTTTGTCCACATTTTTATCGTTTGCCTTGTTTTTCGTGTATACTGACTAATCCCTCCAGTCATTTACGAATCCGATATTGTCCCCCGTCTTTCCTACGGCACCGTCCTCGACTTCAGGTACACCTCCTCCCCCTCCCCACTTTCAATTCACGCTCACGCTTCCCCTAACCCATCGACATTCCCCTTCTCCAATAACCAAAACAAAAAAACCATAAAAAATCCGTAAAAACAACCCCCGTCCCCCCACAAAAACAAAAGAAAAACTCACCTTCCTTCTTCCCTCACAGAGACATGCTCATCGAATCCGCCCACCTCTGCCACCAAAAACTCCCCGACACCCTCACCTTCCCCCTCCTCACCACAAAACGCCACACCCTCCTCACAACCTCCCCCTCAACCCGTCTCCAAGTCCCCGGCCACATCCACCATCTCCACACCACCATCCCCAACCTCTCCCGTCGTCAATTCCACCATCTCCAACAAAAGGGTTACGCGCATTCAAAGACGGGGGGGGGACGGCAGGCGAGATCCCCCATGTGGTCGTGGAGGTCGCGAGACCCGAACAGTGGCATTTTGTGGGCGTTGAGGAAACACTTTTTATGCATCATATGCCTTGGGAGTATGATTGGGCTATTCGGGAGGCGAGGGAGTGGATGGTGGAGATGAAAAGGTTGGAGGAGTTGAGAGGGGGTGGACAGTAATCGGTGGGAAATAAAAATGATATAAGAAATAGAACGATATTGATGCATTAGTTCATTTCATAATTATTGGATAAGGAAAACCCACTTGAATTTTTAGCTTTACAAGTGTTTTTTATGTTTTTAGTTGAAGCAATCGTGTCCGTCATTAAAAACGGGGATCCCCCCTTTAAAATAAAGGAGGCTATCTCTACTTATAGGATAATAAAAGAAAACCAATAAAAGAAACCTCTTTTTATAGGAAAAAAAAATCAGGAAAAACAAAAAAATAAGGCAAAATACAAAGATAAAAGAAACTCCACGCCAAAATCAAACCGACAAAGTAAAAAACCCCCCCTCGCAAAAAAAAAAAACCAAAGCGTGTACAAGAATAGTCGTCTATACTACACCCTCTCCAAACAAAACCACACATATATAAAACCCGTCATATGAGGGAGCTCTTTCCACGAAAAAAAAAAAAAAAAAAACCTCCCTTATCCTTTTTCATCTCCTCCTTGGCGGTGGTGAAAAACTCCTCTCCCTTCCTCCTCTCCCACCCCCTCTCCTCTCCTCAACCCCTCTCGTCATCCCCCCACGTCTAGGCGGCGTCCTACTTCCTATTCCTCCCAACAGGTGACCGACTCCTCCTCCCAACAGGCGACCGACTCCTCCTCCCAACAGGCGACCGACTCCTCCTCCCCACCTCCCTCCCCCCTCTCCCCTCCCTCCCCCTAAGCGACCTCGACCTCCTCCTCCCCTTCCACCTCCGCTCCACCTTCCGTCTAAACTCCTCCCATCCTCCTCCTCCCTCCCCTCCCCAACACTCACAACCCGCACACACATCCCATCAATCCACCCCCCATGCATCCCCTCCCCCACATCCCCTTTCACGCTCACATACCCTGTTCCACGCGGTCTTCCCGTCCTCGGATCAACAGGCACACTCGCCTTGACAACGTGATGGAAATGACTGAATATCTCGGTGAGATGCGCCGCTGTGATGTTGCGCGTGAGTGGCGTGATCGTGAGATGCGTGAGGGGGGGGGCGTTGTGGGGGGTTGCGCGGTTGGGGAACGGGAACGGGTCGTACGGGAGGTGAGAGATGTGGATCGGGTTGAACCGGTGTAGGAGGAGAAGGAACGGCTACGGCTTCTAATGAGAAAAGGGTTAATAAAGTCTGACCCCCATGTATCCCCCTCTTAAAAAAACATAAATATATTGATTAATAAAGTCCGACCCCATGCTCTTAAAACCAAGTCTCTCCTAAAAAAAATCCCTGCATATCTGCCCCCAATATCCGAAACAGAGATGAAAGCAAAAAAGAATCCCCTTCCCACCATCATCCACACCCCCTCACCGCCTGTTACTATCCCGCAACATACAAAAGCGTCAAATAATCACCTTGACGACCTAGACCTTGACGACCTCGAACTCCTCGACCTCGAGCTCCTCGACGCAGACCTAGAAACAGACCGCCCTCTCCTCCCCTCCCTCTTCGGGGATGACCCGTTGGACTTTGTGTTGTTCGCGGTGGGCGGCGAACGGGCCATGGTTTTTATTTGAAAAGGGGGGAGGGGAAGAGGGATGTTGAAAGTAAACGGGAGGGGGGTGGGTTCTTGTTGATGGCCTTGGGTTTGGGATGAAGGGGAACAAGGGCTGGAGTTTGGATTATGGCTAACTTCGCAGTTGCTTGTTGCGTCCGATGTCGTCGTTGTTGAATGAAGAAATTTTTTTGTTGATTTTTTCTCTTGCGGGTTTTGGGTAAAGTCCTCTTTTGAAAAAGGACTGTCACAGTTGGCGGAACAGTTGAACGGTTATGTTGCTTACTCAACACATTGCAAAGGATCAAGGAGTTTGGCGGAAAGTCTCATGTCGTTGAAGGACAGAGAGGTGGAAGGAGGGACACGTTGAGGAATCAGTGTGGACGATGGAATGTGGGCAAAGAAGACGGGAGGTAAAGCTCACTTTAAACTAAAAAAGAATTTTATATAAACAAAAGCAAAGCAAAATTGGGAACGCCAAGCAGAAAGCAGTAGAGACAAGAAGACGGGAAGAAGGAGGTTAGAGCAGAGCGCATATTGATAAGATGTGTGAGACGTATGATGTTGTAAGGACATTTTTGGTGGTTACCAAAAGTCAAAGGGGTTTGCCATGAAAGACAAGAATGTGATGGATTGAGAGAATGAGTAGGAATAGGATCGGTATCTCTGAGGTTGTTTGAAAAACAACAAACAAAAAAACTCTCCTCAAGAGGAAAAAGGGTATTTAAGGCACACACACACACAAAAAAGAGATCTGTACATGTCTTAAGCACTTTGGAGGTCCAAAAGCTCCTTAGCCGCAGGCTCGCCCATAAGTGCCATGTGGATGTTTCCAAAGCCGTTCATGTTTCCGTTTGGCATGTGCTTTTCAGAGTCCATGCGAGCAGCATCGGCAGCTTCAAGAGCGGCACGTTCGGCAGAGCTCAAGAAGCGACCACCGGGACCACGGGGTCTCCGCATGGCGTGTCTGTGACGGGACTCGTGAACATACCCCTGTGAAAGAGAAAAAAAATTAGCAAGTGATAACTGAGGCGGGACTGGTTACAAGAAAAAGGAGCAATTTGGATGGGAACTGAGAAGATACGTACGGCCTTCTCCTTTCTGGCATTCTTTTGAAGAGCCTCAAGCTTTTGCCGAGTCTCTCTGCGCTTCAAGATGCGGTGGTATTGCTTTGCGTTCACGTATAAGGGTGTCTCTTCGACTGCAAAACTGTAAGTCGGTGTGCCTGGTCTTGGTGCACCTGCAGGTTGAGCGGACGGGGCAGATCTAACAATGTAATAAAGACAAGATGTCAGCGATTTATCAATATGTTGTTTAAAATAAAAAAAGCATATGATCGAGAACTTACGCAAGTCCAGGCATTGACATGGGGCCAGAAATCTGAGTTGCGGGAGCTTGCTGGCCGTTCTGCATCATCTGGTTGACCATTTGCTGTTATTGAAACACAATTGGTAAGTAAAGACTGTATTCATGAAATAGATGTGCTGCATAAACTAAAAAAAAAAGTCGACTGACCACGTTGTAGGCGGGATTAGAGGGATAGGTTGGTGGGTTGTAGTTGATCTTGGGGAGGTTGTTGGCAGCAGCAGCAGCAGCAGCGGCAGCAGCGGCCCTGTTCTGGTCCATTGGAATCGACATGGATTTTAGCAAGTTGTAGTATTGCCTTGGTGATTGATGGGATTGATAGAGTGATTGATTGAAGCTTGATGGTTGATGGTTGATGGACTTGAGAGAGTAGGTGGGGTAAGGCGAGTAGGTGAGGTAGGTTCGAGTGGTCGGAGTTGGGGTGTTTGAGTCCAAGCTCGTTGGCTGTATTGGCTGGCTGTCTTTGTGGTGGTTGGAGGTGAAGGTGAAGGTGGAGGTGGTTGGTTGTATTTAGTATTGGCTGCAGAGAGTTTGAGTGGGTGAGTTGGTTGGTTGGTTGGTTGGGTGGTTGGTTGGTGGCCTATGAAGAGAGCCTGTGTTTTATTTAAATAATTTAATAATTAAATTAATAATAAGAAAATTAAAAAAAAAGAAAAAGAAAATAAAATATTCAAAACAATGGATGGATGTGATTGGTTCATTTTATTATTATTTAATATTTTATTTTTATTTTATTTTATTCTAGTGTATTGCCTTATATGGTGATTGATATCCTTACATTGACAATTCTTGGTTTACTATTTATTTATTTATTTATTTATTTTGACAAACAAAGAGGTCATCAGTTAAAAGGGTTATCATCATTCCATCATATCCATCACTGTCCAATCCATCCATATCCATATCCACTTTACTTGGTGGTAAGCATCACTACTATACTCTACACTACATCCAGCAACTGCATCTAACAAACTACACTAGACTATGCAGCCTACTACGCCGCTACCACCTCCTCCTCAACTCGGGATCATGCGTCAAAGAGACAGTCCGTCGCACCTCCTTCATCATCCTCTGCTGTTCATCTATCATCACCATCATCACATCAACAACCACCCCCGTCAATCAATAATCCACAAAAGAGGCAGAGTATATTGGGGGGAAAGTAACTATCATTCAACCACTTTTATTCATTTACAAATCCTTTCCAAATCACTCACTCACACTCTTCACGTCTTTAATATAAATAAACCAAAAAACAAAAAGAAAAACCTCCATCAACGCTGGCGATGGCACCCCCGTCGGCTCCCTCTCCCGCTCCACCCTCCCCCGCGGCTCAATGCTCGGCAACGCCTCCTCTTCCCGCATAGGTGCCAACGCCTACACCTCCAGCACCGTCGGCGTCACAGGCAGTGGCAAAAATCATTCTCTCATGGGCACATCTGGCAACAAGAGCATGCAGGGAAACATGTTGGGGCTCGCGAGCAGTATCACCGTCGGCCAAGGGTTTGGGGGTCCTGGGTCTCTGTTAAACGGTGTGCAAGTGCTGGATGAGGATGGGAATGATGTGACCCCTATTCCTCTGTATCGCATGCGAGGGTGGCTCCTAATTTATACGGAAAGACGGTGATGGGTGGTGCGTCTACAACAGAAGTCTCCATTGCCAGCATGACCAAAGTAATTTTATTGTCTTTTTCTTGCCTTCGACACCTTTCTCTTACCACCCTCTAAAAAATAATTTATATATATCAGGAAACCGTCGCAGACGTCCTCAACAACCTCGAATCCATGACGGTCGGTTCCTGGAACGCATCCATGTTTTGGTCGCTCCGGTGTCAGTTTCTCCAATTCCAGTCGCAACTCCACCTCCTCCAGTGACGACGAAAAAGATCACGGCAGCAGCTACGACTCTGCCAACGACTCTGATGATCGCGAAGACGGTAAAAATAAAAAAAATACCTTATTCTTTACCATTCACTAAAACCTTTTTTTATTCCTTTTTTTAGCCCCACCCATCAGAGCCAGCACCACTCATTCCGGGAAAACCACCACAGACCCCGACAAAGCAAGCACCAAAATCGGCTCCAGCAAATCTCTCTCTGAAGTCGAACTCAACAAACTCCGCGACATCTACCTCACCGAGACCGACACCATCTGGCTTCTCGACATTCCCTCGATAGCCGTCTCCAACGATTTCACAGAAGAAGTCGCCATGGTCCGTGAACGCAACGCAAAATACACAGAGGTAAACACACCCCCTTCCACTTTCCCCAACATCCTAACACCCCTATTTCTTTAACAGCTTCTCGGCTCTCGCGCCAACAATGAGAATTTCACTGAACGCGGCATGCAGACCTTCAACCACTTTTTAAAAAACAAGGAAGTCCAAGTCACCGGTCCCACTCACACCACAGCAGAATGTCAAGTCACCCGATGGAGTATCTACGACAGCTACGCCGATCGTCGTTCCGATCGTATCGACACCGCCTCCCGACACAAAGTAACCACCCCTCCTCCCTCATTCAACTTACAAAAAATTTCCAGAGAAACCGATATCGACATTGACATCCCCATCACGACCGACGCGTCGACGTCAACCACGGACCAGTCCACCGCGCTTGGACCTGCTGAATCGATGATGCTGCCGTCAGGACCTGCGGTGGGTGGAGATGGGAGTGGATCGATGATGGCGTCGAGAAGTGTCTTTTTCAATGATGATACGGCTTCCGAGGCGAATTTTTCAATGCATGTTGGGGGTGCCGGGGTTGGAGTTGCTGGGAATGTGACGGTGGATGATGGGTTTGATAAAGATGGGCTGAATTTAAGTATGGTGAGTACCCCTCTGTTTTCTGGTATTTCCTTTTTGTCGTGCATATAAGATTTTGTGATATACATTTACCTTCTCGCCCTCTCCTCTCAATTCACCTCAACAATTTAATCTACATCCACCTCCACATCCTCGCTTCTCTATTTTCACTTCACCGTTACTCCCCAATACCCATTCTCCATACCCCATTTCCTTATTCACACCACGTTCCATAACAACCTATCAATCTCTAAACTCGCAATCCACCTATAAATCAAACAACACTCCCCCCCAGCTCAACCAAGACACCCTCCGCGCCTCCCTCCTCATAATGGAACGCGCAGTCGTCGGCAACACCTACGAAAAAAAGCACCTCCTCTACCGCAACATCGACGAAGAAGCCGCCGCCGCCGCGCGTCTCCAACATCTTCAAGACATATCACAGGAAGCCGAGAAACTGATAGACGAGGCTCATGCAGAGGAGGAGGAGGAGGAGGAGAAAAGAGAGGAGGAGGAGGTGATGGAAGGTATGGATGATTGTTTTTTTTACGAGTGTTGATGTATGATTTGATTAGCTGAGAAGAAGAATGCGGAGGTTGGAGCGGGGATACCGACTTTGAATGCGCTGTGGAGTTATCGGTGTGAATTGACAAGAGGTCGGACGGTGATGTACATGGCGTGGAATAAACAAAACGAGGTACCGTAGTATCCCCAGCCCGCATTTCCCGCAAATCCAAAGACGAAAAAAGCGTCGTCGTGGTGTCAAAAACTTGATCAGCGTTCTACGTACTGCTGACGCCCCCCCACTTTATTATTTTGATATCCCGTTTCCCTATCTATCACCTCGATCATTTCAACCTTTTCAACTCCATGTAACCTTTCCTCCCCTCCATTCCCGCCATCACCACCATCAGGACATCCTCGCCGTCGCCTACGCCGAATCCAAGACCACCACTTCCCCAGTCCTAGGTCTCGTTCTCTGCTGGTCCCCGAAAAACCCAGAGGTAACCCCCACCGTTTTTTTCACAACCTCAACTTTCTGGATGTAGTGGCCTGAACGGATTTACCGCTCAACTTCTCCTATCACCGCCATCGATTTTTCTCGAACAAACCCAAACCTTCTGGCCGTTGGGTTCATGGACGGGCGGATCGCGGTGTATGATGTGCGACGGAAGGAGGATCGACCCGTGTTGGATAGCAAGTAAGTCGCTTTTTCCCATTCTTCCAGTCCGCACTCGCTCCAGGAAAAAGTAAAGAAGGAAGAAAAAGAAAAAAAGATCAAAAAAAAAAACGAAAGAAGAAAAAAGAACAAAGAAAAAAGACAGAGAAAGCAAAAAAAAAAAAAAAACCATCAAAAATCATTCCCTCTCAAACTTCCATAAACCTGTTCAAGTCATCCATCCCCCTTCCCCGTTTTCCCCAATATCCAACTCAACCATCCTCCCTCCCTTCTCCATCCCAAACCTCAACTCTAGCGACCACGCCGGAAAACACCGCGACCCCGTCTGGGAGCTCAAATGGGTGACCGCGAACGCGTCATCGGCGACGACCAATCCCGTGGTGAAACCCTCGTCTCCGTCTCCACCGACGGTCGAGTCTGTCAATGGATGATTCGAAAAGGTTTCGAATACACAGGTACCTCCTCCTTTTTATCATGGCCACTCAATCAAATTAGATTTGATGACTTTGAAACGGGTGACCCGACAACAGGAGACGAAACCGAATGCCGGGGACATGGGGGCCTGGGTCAAAGACGAGCGCGTTTATTGCGAGACAGGCGGGGGGTTGTGTTTTGATTTTAATCCGAATGATAGTAATATGTGAGTTTGTTTTTTTTCTCTAGTGTTATGCATTTTCACGCCACGTCCCCGTTGGCCGACATCTTATCTTTATTATGTTGAATGGCACTTTTGCGTTTTTTGCTTGCACCCGCGTCTACCCTCATCTCAGCTTATATTTTTTGTTTTGGATGACTCTTTGCGTTTTTTCACCGCTTCACAACCCCCCCCGTTATCATCAAACTCAACCGTCCATCTGTTTACGTTTATTTTTTCTTCCTTTTTCATTTCTCCTTTCATCATAAACTTTCAACATCCCCTGTTGCCATTTTCCTCTTCCCCTTTCCCATCAATGTTAAAAAACCGTCTTAACCCCTCCACAAACCATCAGCTACATCGTCGGCACCGAAGACGGCTACATCCACCGCTGTTCCTGCAGCTACAACGAGCAATACCTCACCACCCAATTCGGGCACACCGGTTCCGTCTATAAAATCAAATACTCCCCATTCCTATCCACCTATTTCCTTTCTTGTTCCGCTGACTGGACCGTGAGGCTTTGGGGGGTGGATGATGAGGATGCTATCTTTAAATTTCAGAGTGGAAAGGTGAGAACTTTGGGGTGTGTATGGACTTTAACGATTTTTTTAAAAGGATGCCATCACGGATATCGCTTGGAGTTGGAATTCGGCGACGGTGTTTGGGTGTGTGAGTAATGATGGACGGATGGAGATTTGGGATCTGCAGTTTTCAGTGTAAGCCAATTTCGTTTGTTTGTTTATCTCGCCTCATCGTTTTTAAAACCCCCTTGTTCACCTTTCTCATTCATGTATTATCAAACCCTTCACCGTTTTCTACCCCTTATTCACCCTTTCTCAATCATATCAACCCCCTTTTCATCATTATAACCGTGATGAGATTTGATATCTAATTCTCCAAAACCAGTCTTGACCCAGCTATCCTCCACACGGTCCTCGACCGTCGTCTGACCGCCATCATCTTTGCCGCACGGTCCCCAACCGTCCTCATAGGCGACGACAATGGCACCGTGTCCGTGTTCAACCTTCGTGGAGGTCACTCGCAAAAATGACGGTCCAAGGGACGTCTGTCCCGAAACATGTGATGGAGGAGCAGGCGGCGGTGTTGGCGAGGGTCATTGCGAATAAGAATCAGACGGTGACGAGTGTTGGAGGAGGTGGAGGAGCGGAGGTTTGAGAAAAGGAGGTTGGGAATGGAATGTGGAAAGAGTTGTTTTTTGTTTTTTTATTAAAGTAAAAGGTTTTGTTTTACTTTTTTGGATTGGTAGTAGTGCTGAAGATAATTGTGACTGCGTGACAAGCACGTCTTTTAAAAATCTAAATAGCAATGATCGTCAGTAATTACAGCGATACGTGGTTATCTTTTTTTTTTTGCCCTCACACAGCTTTTCAGATAAAGAGAGTTCACTTTTCCAACACAACGACCGTCTCAACACTGGTAAGTAACTTCAATATAACAAAAAGAAGCCCGATGTGAGTGATGAAATGCTTTTTAATTTAGACAGTTTTAAAACATGCGAGTGTTATGTACAATGCAAAGTGCAAGTTCGTGGATATAAAAATGACAACGCTGCCAGAAAAGAAAGAAAAAAACACAACAAACCATGAGGTTTCAAAGAAGGGTGGTAATCAAGGCCAGCTTGATGGCAAACTGATAAACTATGAGGCTAACCAAAATAAAGAAAAGAAACACACAAACTAAAATACAAAGAAATTAAACATAGGCGTGGGGGTGTTAATCCACAAACTCATAAACCCCATCCACAAGTGCCCAAGGATCTTCCTCCTCGGAAGCTCTCGGTGGAGGCGGTGGAAGCGGAGGTGGCGACTCTTGCCTTGCCTTCACCTTCCCCTCCGACGGTCTCCATCAAGGCTCTTCCTCGGCCACCCATAAGCCGAAGGCTTATGCCTGCGTTCATCCACCGACCGTCTAGGTGTCCCCGCAGGTCCAGGAACACCCATCTGCCCGCCCTTTCTCATAGAATCCACTGAAAGCCGTGGCACAACGTCTTCTGACGACATGGATTTCCCGAATGGACTGATGCTGCGGTTGGATGAGTTTGAAGGTCGGAAACGACGGGAAGAGGATGTTGTATTAAATGGTGCTGATGGGGTGCTGTCGATGGAGGGTGCGGGGAGGGAGGGCTGATCACGCCCTGAGAGCATGTTGGTGAAAGTTTTCATAATAGGCATTTTAAATATGGAGGGTTTTACGCGTGAGGCGGTGGGTTCGGAAGGTTTCAGACGCGGGTGTTGGTGTCTATGTGAATGGAGGAGATGGAGTCTGAGCGTTCGGAAAGAGAGGGGGAAGAAGAGCGATCGGGCTTGAAGCCGCGGAAGTGAAGCCACGGTAAAGATGTATGGAGGATGTGGAACTTGATCCGGATTTAGTGCGCTCACGGGTTTGATGGGCGTAGTGATGGTGGGACTCGCTGAATGAGTTTTGAAGGGGATGAGCGGGTGGAGACGGGGTCGACGGCGAGGAAGGGGTAACTTTGTGTTTGGGACAATTCGTTAGCAGAGGCGGAACGACTGCGGCCCTCAATTGTCTCCTCTTCTTTTATGGGTTCCTCTTGTTTACCGTCCTTGGACTTTAGGAACGGCATGCTCTTGGATGGATGTAAGGTTGGTGTTGGAGGCGTCACCATCATCACGCGGGGGGGTGATTCATGTTCATCCATGGACTCTGGGGTAAGAGGAAGCTGAACATGACCACCGAGTTTACTTGACGCTCCAGAAGTGGATCGAGACCTCGAAGTTTTTCGTAGTGCCATCATCTGCATGACCGAATCTTGCGGCAAACGTAGGACTTTCCCCTCTGATGTGACTAACCCCAAAGTCCTCCTTGGGGATGTAGGTGAATTGATGAGCGACCGTGCAGCTTTCACGCTGAAACTTCCCACCGAAAATTCACATTTATCTTGTGCGCTATCCACCAGCGCTTCAACGCGTTCATCCATGTTCTTGTCAATATGCCTGTAGTTCATGAGGGAATGACCACCGTGGATGTTCGCCTTGAGGTTCTCGGCTGACGATATGCGGGAGACAGCGTCACCGGGTATTGCAATTCCCAGAGCATCCTTGATTTTAATATTATCCGTTGACGTATTTGTGCTTGAGATGTAGCTGATGCCTGAAGCGATAGATGCGGAGCACGACGTACCACCCATTGCTGAGAATGTGGATTCAGCGTATGATGGTTTCTTGTACATCGGTGTATGGTTTTGCGCGACAGACACCACACAAGCTGGAATATCCAACTTAAAGTTCCGGTCCCCGCCCCATACAGTGGTATCCATGTCCAAACGGATCAAGAGACGATGAGCGATTCTAAAATCATGGGTCCTAAAGGAGACGTTGGCACCTTCGACTGGGACGTTCATGCTGAAACGAAGAGGTGGAGGCAGTACCGCAGGGAGGCGGGATGCGGCGAGAGGAAAGTTGAGCTCTGCGTGAAGTTGTTGTTCAGAGATGCCGTTGGACCGGTTGCTCTCAAAAGTGTTTCGAGGGTCCTTGATGGCGTGTTTTGCCCCTTTTCCAAATACCGTTTCCTCCTTGTACATTAACTTTTTATTTGGTATGCCGCAGCTATAGAATAATTACGTTAGCATGAGACACTTGAGTGTTTAAAAAAACAAAAAACACACACCTGTACGCTCTTCTTTCTACGAAAGCTAACTTTACGGCAGCTAAACAATCAATTGCATCCCGATCCAAAACGCTGATCTCTGTCGAGACCTTGACGTACTTTGCATCAGCGGGTATCTCTTCAGGAAAGTGCACCTTGATCCGATGAAATCTTGTCTCAAACTCCTGCTCCTGCAACGTCATATTAGGAGCCCTGGTCCGTGTAATCGCAAGCGGCTTAGTCGAAGAACAAACATCCGGGTTGATCCCCGACCGCGCCAGCCTTGCTCTCACGTAATACTTGATGGTGCCGTACGAAACATTGATGGAAGGTGGTGTGTCGCCTGGAAGGTGTATCGTAAAAGGGTATTCATATTGTCCGGCTTCAAACGATCCCGATGCTGTGTTAAGTGCTGTCTTTGATGAAGACTTTCGCCATAAAACCACAGTGTTATCCACAACAATGTTCTTGATGGCCTGTACAGTGTGGACATCAGGACTAACCCAATGCATCACGCCAGTCGCATCAAGGCTAATACTCCCCCACAACCGTATGCTAAGTTCCGTCGCATGGTTAAGCTGCTTGCCAAGAGAAAGGATAACCCGCCCCTTGATTTGTGCAGGAGTCGGCGACGCGAAATCAGAGATGCCAAGATCCTCATGCCGTCCCTTAAAGTTTTCGGCCTTGGATGATGGAATCTCGATCAAGTCCATCTCCCCCGCCTTGCCGTCCTTTGCGACAGACTTTGCATCATCCAAGACGATCCTAATGGATGTCGATGAGCCAAACAGAGAGTTTTTCATGAGGCGTTTGTTATCTTTGAGGGGGGATGGAGGAACACTTTTCTTTGAAATAAGGCAAACGACCTCGGCTATTCAGCGCAAATCCCCTACGGTGATGATGCTCTGTGCTGAGGATCGGTGCCCCTTAATTCCTATTTCCAAATTGACGTAATGACCAACGAGATGGGTGGTGAGCGGTGAAGTATCGAGAATTTAATTTTAAGTGTTGGCTGAGCGGTGATTGTGCCCACCAGAGCAAGAGCCAAGGTCGATGGATGAATGATTTTCGGCAATGGTGGAAGGAAGGCAGTGGTCAGCCAGCTTGAAACGGTGGGCCGTTTTAATTCGATATAATGCGCCGAAGAGATTGAATGTGCCCCTTTTACCCCGTACCCCCTGACTGGTGGTTGGTGCTGCGAAAAAGATTTCAATTTCCTGTTTCGCCTACCTGCTGCGGCGGTCCGCTATAATTCCGTTTATAAAATTGAGCCCCAATCTCGAAAAACCAATGAATCCGGCACGGTACTGTATTTCTTTAATAATCATTGATTGAAAGCAACCCACAAGTGAACCCATATATATTCACGATACAAAATTACACCGTCCATTATCGGACCTTTGCAGAATTGAGCCCCGCGTAACGATGATGGCGGCAAACATCGCAGCGTAGGTTCCAGCCCATCTGCAGCCTCACACCAGCAATTTATGCCATTCCCAGATGCGTCGGTGTTGTTGAAGGCCATTTCGTCCTACTGGCACTGATCCTCGTCTTGCATCAGCATCTTCATTAAAGATTAGGACGCATCAAATACCGTCACAAAGAAATAAATGCAAGTAAAACCACTTATCTTTACAAACACAGCAATACACCGTCCATCATCGGACCGTTGCGAGAACCGAGCCCCGGCCTCACCGAAGACCCATCAACTTTGACCCCCGCAAAAAATGCGAACATCGCAGCGTAGGTTCAAGCCCAACTACAGCCTCACTGCAGCGGTTTATGGTCAGGCAATGCGAGAACCGAGCCCCGGCCTCACCGAAGACCCATAAACTTTGACCCCCGCAAAAAATGCGAACATCGCAGCGTAGGTTCAAGCCCAACTGCAGCCTCACTGCAGCGGTTTATGCCATTCCCAGATGTGTCGGTGTTGGTGAAGGCCATTTCGTCCTACTGGCACTGATCCTCGTCTTGCATCAGCATCTTCATTAAAGATTAGGACGCATCAAATACCGTCACAAAGAAATAAATGCAAGTAAAACCACTTATCTTTACAAACACAGCAATACACCGTCCATCATCGGACCGTTGCGAGAACCGAGCCCCGGCCTCACCGAAGACCCATCAACTTTGACCCCCGCAAAAAATGCGAACATCGCAGCGTAGGTTCAAGCCCAACTACAGCCTCACTGCAGCGGTTTATGGTCAGGCAATGCGAGAACCGAGCCCCGGCCTCACCGAAGACCCATAAACTTTGACCCCCGCAAAAAATGCGAACATCGCAGCGTAGGTTCAAGCCCAACTGCAGCCTCACTGCAGCGGTTTATGCCACTCCCAGATGTGTCGGCCTCGTTGAAGGCGATATTGCAGCCATTTCGTCCTAAGCAAAACAAGTACAAGAAAAAAAGCTGAAAAGCCTACCGAAGATGCAACGGTGGTAGTCTTGAATCAAGAGTGCCCCCTTCACAAGAGGTGAGCATCGAATCAAACCGACACCAACCGTCTCGCAAAAGGATGACATGCATGAGCCTCTTGATGTTGCCAACTGCTTCTCCCTACATCAGCATCAGGGTCATATCTGCCCAACCCCACTCGTACTCGCTCCCACCCAACTCCCAACTAAGGCGAATTTTTTTTCTCAAAATACAAGAAACAATAGAGTCCGTTCATGAATTCGACAATGCCAAAACAAACACCAGCGGCTCTGCAAGTCGTAACAAATAATTAGATTAATTTTTTTTTTAAAAAAAGAAAGTGACAATTGACCATGAATGAACGATATAAATTTTCAACAGAAATTGACCCGAATCAACTGCGAGTCCAATCATGTAAGCTTTTTTTTTTTATTTTTGAGTGTTTCTGCAAAACGCGTAAAATCGCAAAGGAACGAGGGATGCAATGTGCAATAAAGGGAAACAAACAAAAAACAACTCCAGGGAAACTGGATGGAAATAAAAGGCACATTCTCCTCAAGACGCCCCAGCCATCAACTCCTTAGCGACGCTGCCCATCTTATCGACAAGAGTCTTTGCAACGTCCGACCTTGCCATGTCCTCAATAAACTTGCTAGTCTTTTGAAGACCAGACTGTCCACTGACCATGCCACCACGAGCCTTCAAGCCTTCAACATACTTCATCTTCATGGGTGTAATTTTCTCGTCAACGATCGCAATAGTCTGTAACACTTGCTTGCCGACAAGGGCTGCCAACTCTCGACGAAGAATGGCGACAATCGCGGTGTGCATCATACGGTAAAGGGCACTGAATGAGACGCACAAAATAGGTTAGTGTCAAGAAGGAAAATTGAATAAAAAAATAATCACTTACTCATTGCGGGAGTACACAATCTGAAGGTCGAGATTCTCGACGCTTACCACCACCTTCTGCGGGAAGATTGTTGTACGCGAACTCTCAAAGTCGAGACCGATTTTCGTCTTGACGGTAATACCTTCGCCTCCGATCTAATAAAAGCTCAATTAGTAAAACAAGTTTCGACACTATTTTACCTTCAAGTTCGCAAACCCCAGTCCGTCATCTGCGGGAAGCCAGTCTTTTTCCTAAAGAAGAATGGCATGTCGCGAACGTCAGCTTGAATCTGGAAGCTGTAACACAATGAAAAGAGTTAGTAAAATCAGATATGTGCAAAGAAAATAAAAATACACACAAGTTCAGAGTAAAAGAATGATCCATTGCAGTCCCAACTTCCGGCCTCAACCCGATAAGGAAAGAGTTCTTGACCTAAGACAAGATCAGCATGAAAAAAAGCAACGTTTTAACATACTTTCAGCTCCATCAAATTCGGGACAATGTTCTCGGTGGTTAAAATGATGTTCTCAACAACAATGTGCCAGTCTCGGCTGCGATGCTCGACTCGAGGAATTGGAATATACTTGAGATCTTCCCAAAGCATCTGAAAAAAAGAGCTTAAGACTATGAAAGAAGGAAGTAAAGACTAACCGGAATGATAACATGGGTTATATCCATGACGAGAGGCGTCTTGAAAGTAGGTCGCCCGGCGCTGGATGACAGGAGTTAGCGACAAAAAATGTAATTAATAGAATTGAAATTTAACTCACCTATCAAAGAATAAAGCATTCTTCATCCTAATCACGTCCTCACCCAGCCTCTTTGAAAGGGTATCCGAAGTCAAATCCTTCACCAACCCATCCACCTCGCGCAAAATAGTCTTAAGGTCCGTCTCGTAAGGTCCAAAACCCTCCTGAACAACATGCTTACGTATTCTGTGGGCGAGGGTCCTAGTGCGTCGGTGAATATCACGCGACATGACAAACCGCTTGTCGGGAGCGATGCAGCGACTGAGAAGCTCGTACGCGTCGTTCCAAAGCATGCGGAGTTCCTCGTTCTCAGAAAGCTTGCTCGAAAGGCTCTTAGCGGCGGCGAGGAGAGGCTCAACGGGTCGATTCTTCGCGAAGCGAGAGACAATCAGCTGCATAAAAGAACATTTTAAGTTGGTCGACCCTAAAAAACAATAATTTTGGTAGCTTTAACTCACTTGAAGCTCTCTCATAGCAACATCCATGTGGGGATCCCATGGAACAGCCCTCCTGTCGAAACCACTAACCATACTGATCAACCCAGAAATAGCATCCCTCGTCTCCATCATCTCAGGCTGTTGTAACCTCCTCATGATCTTCACAAATTGATCCGCAATCGCATCAACGTCAACCTCATCATTTTCAGGGCCAGTCATCGGCAATAACTTTCTATGAGCAACGGTTCCCATCTTACCAAGGAAACTCTTGCCTTCCGTCCCAGTTCGCGCAACCTCCTTGCCTTTAGCGGTTGAAGTATGTTCAATAGTCTTAGTCTTGCGTTCAGCTGTCTTGGTGAGATGCGGTGCCTTTTTGCTTTCTGCGGCTTGACGCTTGCCCTCCAATTGGCGATCGATGGACCGAGCAGCGGAACTAATAGTCGACGTGGTAGTAGAAGCGGTTAGAGACTCTTCATCCTCCCTTTGTTCGTACTCCTCAACCTCCTGCGCCACCCCTCTCTCCTCTCCTCCCCATTCCTTTTCAACCTCCCCCGCCTCCCCCCCCTCCTCTTCCCCCCATTCCTTTTCAACCTCCCCCGCCTCCCCTCCCTCCTCTTCTCCCCATTCCTTTGGAAACTCCCCTCCCTCCTCTTCTCCCCACTCCTTTTGAAATCCCACTTCTCCCCATTCCTTTTTAAACTCCACTTTTCCCCATTCGTCCCGAGGCTCCACATTCTTTACCGCAATGGTCCCAGGAATTTGCCCCATCGAGAACTCTTCCGTCGCTGCATCCCCTTCCGCTGCTCTCCCGCAGCCATAGCCCTCTCTCGACGCGCCTCCTGACCCTCTTTCGTTGGAGGCATACCCCCAAACTCAATCGACACAACCCCCACCTCAGCGGGCCCACTTGTCATCGTCTCAATACCAATCCCAATCGGTTCCACACCCTCCTCCACCATAGCCTCCGTTTGCATCTCATACGGCAGAGACTCCTGCTGTTTGATAGGAAACTCTCCCCACTCGCCTGGGGCCTCACTTGGGGCCAACTTGGCCTCTTTTTGGCGACCTTCGGTCTTGTATCCGGAGCGCTTCTGTGAAGCCTTGGCCTGAGGGCGACGTGGAGCATCCATGGCAGCCGGTCCAGACATTGTGGAGCTAGGAGAGGTCTCAGCTCCGGGAACCATTTGCTTGGACTTGGACTTGCTGGGCTGGGGTGCTTCGACGGTCTTCTTTCGCTCGGGATGAGCCCTGATATTTAAAAAGAGGCAAATGTCAACAAGAGAAAACGCAATAAACGATTTAAAGCAAATATTAAGTAGAATAGATGGCACTCACTTAACCTTAGCCTGTGCATGAATCTTTGGCTTCTTCTCAGACGCCTTCTCCTCCCTTTAACAATTCAAATGCATTAGAAAATAAAAAAAAAAGGACAGTACGGAAAAAAAAAAGAAAATATAAGCTTGCCTTCCAGCAGTAGCTCCTTTGCGTCGACTACTTCTCAATGGGACTTCCTGCTCCTCCTCCTCCTCTTCTTCCCCTCCATACTCTTCGGCCTGCTCTTCGCCCTCCTCCTCCTCCTCAGCCTCCCATTTCCTAGCGCCTTTAAGGTATCCCTTCACATCTCCGCGAACGCGACCCGAAACCTCAGCAAACGCCTTCCCAGGCTCTTCCACAGGAATCCCCTCCTCGCGCGCCGCAGAAGTTAGTTCTTGGAACAACTCGTTCAAAGTCTCATCGAGTCTCTGAATTTCGGATCCGTATTCAACACGAGCGCCTTGCCGAGGTGAACATCTTGGACATGGCTAGTAGGGATAAAAAGAATCCAAGACGTTAAGAATAATTAAACGCGAGAAAAATAAGAAAATAGGAGGATGACATACCGTCTTTTAGCAATCGGAGAGGCTTCTGAAACAGCTCCAGCTCCTTTCGTGGCGATAGATCCCGTCCCAGGCGTAAGTGGTAGAAGAATCTCTGAATAGCCTCGTCCTGGTTCCGTTCACGCACAATCTTTTTAACAGTCTGAAGCAACCTAGAAACAGACAACAAATTAGTAGGTTCACTTTCATGAACAGAAGAGAAGTGACGCGACGATCAAGAAGAAACGAAAACTCACCCATCAAGAGCCCTCAAACACTCCATCCCATCTCCACTGACCCCCCTAATATTCTTCGCCTTCGCAACTGCATCCATCATATCCTCAAGCTGCTCATTTGTCGGCACCTTCCCATCCACAAGTGCCTTATAAGCCGCAATTAATCTCATGAAAAGAGGTGGCTGCTCAAGCATCGACGACCTCCTATCAAACGCAGGAGCTCTTTGTCTGACCGTGCCCGGGGAAGGGTAATGCAGAGCAACGCGAGGGTCATGCGGGAGACGGGAGTAGGACTCGCTGAGATCTCCACCGGTCCTTGTTGGGCCGAGGTAAGTTGAGTGACGCGGCGTCCCGGATGGACCCGAGAACCAGCACCAGTGATGTTTCCACCAACATTGCGGGAAAACTGGGAGGTATGAGATGGGGAAGAAGAATTGAATATGCACTTACAGATTCGAGACGGTCTTTCAGGCTTCGAGTGTCAGCGGTGTGAACCCCACTCAGTTCGTAGTCTGCGGTAGGCATGGCAATGAAATTAATGAAAAGAAGCAACAAGGGGATAAAAGAAGCGGACGGGACAGCTTTTATAGAAAAAGCTAAAGCCTAAGTGGTGGTTGGCCGTCCCCCGGGCTCTCCGTCATGCATGATGATGGATGTCTCCAACTGGGTGACAATTTGGTGGAATTGAGAAATGGGGATAAGCATCATTATATACTGGGAAAGAAATACTTCTACACAAGCTTTTAAAACAGGTTTCGTTTTTATAACCATTATTAAAAAAGAGTTGCTAAAAATCTTTAATTATCATCGTAATTATTACAAAAAAGCCAAAAAGCCCTCCTCCGCCTCTAAAACGCCTCAACCGGTACCTTCTGAGGCTTCTCCTCTACAACAACCTCCCCCTCCCCATCCTCCGTCAACGCAACTCTATCATCAACCCCACACTCCTTCAAAAACTTCGCCCACATTACTGGGAACCTGCCCTTCATCAACGCGAAAAATCCTTCCCTCTCCGTCGCACTCTTCTCTCCTTCCCAACCAATCTGCCCCGCTGCCCAATCCCCCGCAGCGACGGCGACCTTTGTCCACGCATCCAACGTTGTCTTGCTCCACCCTAGCCAAAGTGCGAGTTCAGCCATACGCCTGATGAGCCGGCGTTTGACGGCGTTGCGGGTTTGTGCGAGCGATTTGGGATTGGGTTCGGTAGGATTTAACGGGTTGGGGTTTACGATAAAGATGGAAATGGGGGGTAAAAGGTTCCCACGATTTTACGGTAGGGGTTGGGATGGATCGATGGCGGTGAAGTCGACGGCGTAGTAGACTTTGAGCTTCTCGCGGATGGCTCGGATGACAATGTACCAAACGGTTTTCTTCTTCAACTATAATATGGACAATAATGTTATTGGTTATACATTTATAATGAAGATCATGAAACGTGATCAAGTTAAAGAGATTAAAACCATAAAACCAAGAGGAAAAATGGCAAGCACGCTCATATTCCTGCAAACGAAACAAAAGACCTAGAAAACAACCACTCACCAATCCAATAACCTCCCCCTCCTTGTCCAAAAAGTATATAACGCGTCCCTCATTCCCGTGATCTCCTCTAACCCCGTCCACAAACTTCCTTTAGAACCGGATCCGCTCCTACATCCTTCCTCAATTCCGGCCTTAAAGCTAAATCATGCGCCTAGCAACAACAAGATAAGCCCAAACTTCTTTATCGTCTCAAATGTGCGCTCGGGGTGCTCGCATATGTAGTTGGGGTTTTCAACGCCTTTTTCAAAGGAAACGAGAGAGTAGAGATGTAGTTCGGGTTTTGTAAGATGGGAAAGGTCTTCAATATGGGCGTCTGTTTGGATATAATAAGAAGAGTTAATAAACAAACGAGAACACGGAACGAAAAATGGAACATTGGAAACAAAAGAAGGGGGGAGAGAACTTGGGCACTGATATCACAAGAAAAAAAGAGCACCTTCAGGATCTAACAACTCAAAACACGCAGTCAAATGCTTCTCCCACAACATCCCCAAAAACCCATCCAAATCCACCCCAACCTCCCTCATCCCCATAATCGCCGCCTCCACCACCTTCACCGCAACCGTGTACCTTCCCTCCGCATACCTCCCCAAATCCTCAATCCCTTTCACCGCCAAATGCACATTCTTGGACCCCCCAATCCACACATACATTCCCTTCCCAACTTTCAGGACGGCTAAATGCCCCGCCGCTCCGTTAGCCTTTTGGGTTGACACGACACGGGAGGTGAGGTTTGGGTCGGTCGTAAAGAATCGATGCCAGATGGGAGTGGGGTCTGAAAGGGGTGTTGGGGCGCCTTGATCGGTTTCTTCAAAATCGTCTTCATCTCCAATTCCTCCCGTGAACTTTTTGAGGGCCCAGATGGGAACGCAGGCGAGGGGGTTCATGTTGTAGGTGAATGTGAGGATGGTGTTGCCACGGGCGACTCTACGACGAATTTCTTCGCTGGAGCGATAAACCTGAAACGTTGTTAAAATACACATTCGATTAGTAAACAGAGTAAGGCGACGATGCTTTGATAACAGAAATCGTTGACAACGTTTACATAACTAAAGCAGCGATAAAGACATGTTTGGAAGCAAAAGAACCGAACAGAAACGATGTAATAAGACCACTCACAGCATCATCACTTCCTCTTGGTCCCTTCTTCTTCGTCACTCCATACGGATCCACCTTTATATCATGTAGCTTTGGATTCACCACATACTTTGGGAACACACCTAATTACTCCCATCAGCAATCACATCACAACAAAAGCAACACACAAACACAGACCTTCTGGCACATCCGCAGTAACGACCTTACACAACTTTGACGCCTTTGCCCATTCCAAAAACTCGAGCGCGCGAGGTGTCGTAGATGTTGCATATTCAATAAAGTTCTTGGCGTCTTGATCCATTGCTTCCGTTGCCTTGTTTTACTAATGGAAGGGGATCTCAAAAAGCTTCCCCCAAGTTTTATACCTGTCGCCCTTAAGGAAAAACTGTGCCGGAATTGTCACCGCATCCATCCGAATCATTCCTCTCACCGTCCCACCTCTTTGCTGAATGCGCCGTCGAGTCGTTGTAACAGGATTGGGTTTGGTAACCCCTCTCGGCACAGGTGTCCGCACAGCATGGTCAAACCTCATTTCCGGGAAATCAGGGATCGTGTCGTTGAAAGGTCGAAAGCATGAAGAGACAGGTGCTTCGTATGAGGATATGCCGTCTCAAGTTGCAGGGTTGGTGACAAGGGGGACGGCGGAGGGGGAGTTTGAGCTTGCAAAGTGGGTGCCAAAGACAGTGAGTTTTTTAGTCTGTTTATCGTAGCATGCGATAATTCATGAAGTGCATGCGAGTGGATATCGCATCAAAACTGTTGTGCTTGCTAACCTCTTCAATAAGGATTACTCTAAAACATCTCCATTTATGCACTTTGCGTACTCTGCAACTCAACAAGCGCTAGACGACGCAAATTGGCATCCAACACTTAAAAAAGATCTCGAACGAACAGTAAGAAACTCGCCTAAATCTCATATCTTACGAAAAACAAAGGGCGTTTGCATAGGATCTGGAATTGGATGTATCGATGATATAGCTACAACCGCAATAACGTTTGCATCAAAAGTATGTTTTATCACATTTTCTTTGAATTTGGATCATTAAATTGAATACCATTCACCATTTAAGGGTCTTCGCAAAGTTTCCCCCTTCTTCGTCCCTCGCACCACTCGTCAACATGGCCGCCGGCAACATTAGCATCCGCTACGGATTCCAGGTATTCGCCCACTCTCATTGAATTTAACAGGCAAAGGGTCCAAATCACTCCGTCTCTACCGCCTGCCGCAACAGGCGCCCATTCCATCGGCGACGCGATGCGCTTCATCCAATACGGTGACGCAGATGTAATGGTAGCAGGAGGCACCGAATCAAGTGTCTCCCCTTTAGCCATGGCCGGATTTTTGCAAGTGAGCAACCCCGCTGACTCCTCAATACTCATTTCTTAATAGATCCAAGTCCCTCTCCACTTCCTTCGCGTCTACCCCTTCCGCCTCCTCACGACCCTTTGATATCCACCGAGATGGTTTTGTGATCGGTGAAGGTTCCGGTGTTTTTGTACTTGAGGAAATGGAACACGCTAAAGCGAGGGGTGCGACCATCTATGCGGAACTGTGTGGATATGGCTTGACGGGGGATGCGAACCATATTACTTCACCACCAGAGGATGGAAATGGGGCTATGCGGGCTATAAGGAGGGCTTTGGAGGTTGCGAGTGTGCGGGAGGAGGAGGTAGGGTATGTGAATGCGCATGCGACGAGTACGAGTTTAGGTAGGTAACGTTGCTTATCATGTTAGTTACTTTATTTGAGCTTGTATCAACCCTAAATTTTAAAAACATAGGTGACGCCGCGGAAGCCAGAGCTATCCTCTCCAGTTTCCCTCGTTCCCCTACCGTCTCTTCCACAAAGGGCGCGACAGGCCATCTCCTCGGAGCCGCTGGATCTGTGGAAGCCATTTTTTACTGTCCCTGAGTATCCATCACGTAATAAATCTCCAGCTCAATTTGATTGAACTCTAACGTTTATTTTATGTTTAGGGCATCATTCCACCTACCTGTAATCTTCAGCAACCGGATGGAGGAGCCATTGGGGACTTGGATCATGTTATGACGACAAGAGAGAAGGAGGTGGAGGTAGCTGTGACTAACAGTTTTGGGTTTGGAGGGACGAATGCGTCGTTGGTGTTTAAAAAGGTGTAGAATAGGGATATTTGCACTTTTTTTTTCATACAATTATTCTCAGATTTTGCTGCAAGGAAAGTAGTTTTGGTTTTGGGACGGGAAATAGATGAATGTGTATTTGCACAATAAATGATTCGGAGGGACTTCTTTCTTTCAAACATATTTAACATAGAAAGAGAAATCCAACGACGACGGCCTTTTGGACGACAAGATCAAGAAAACATAAATATCATATAGACGGGAATCGGATGCTCCCAATGCCAAAACATTTGCACCAAGTGCAAGAAACTAAACAAAAACTTTTACACAGGAGCAAAGAGGGGCTTCACTGGGGAAACAAGAAAACAAAATGGAAGAAGAACTAGGTCAAATTTCACTTGACCTTCCTCGCCGCATTCATGACCCCCCTCACCCATCCCCAAGCCCTCATCCTCGCCGCCACATACGGCGTCAACAGCGCAGTCACCCCAATCCTCACAGGCAAGATGACATTATGGGCGGCGATCGCCATCAATACCGTGGTCCCATGCGTCGCATAGAAAGAACTCAACGGGTTTTCCTTATTGATCTCTGGGGCTGAAGCTGCCACATTTGGTTTTGGCAACGGTGGCGGATCGGTTGCATAAGCGCGTTCCTTTACAATCTCAACTGCATCCAACATACCATCTGCCACTCCACCCACAGCTTCAAGAAACCTAGCTTCCACTTCTAAAACGACAGCTTCGGCTTCGTTGATGAGGATGTTGGAGGATGGAGAGGATGGGAAGACGGCGTTTTTAGCGGTGTCGAGGATGGCGGTGAATCGGGAGACGTCGAGACCGAGACGGATAAAGGTGTACCAGAGGGTGAGGGAGATGCCAGAGACGAGGGAGTAGGTAAGAAAGGCGATGGAGCCATATTGCTTGATGAGGGCTTTGATAGAAAGGGAGGGTTTGGGTGTTGTTGTGAGGGGGCGGACGGACGCGGGGTTAAGTGGACGGAGTGGGGGAATGTGGCGGAAGGAGAGTATGTGTCTGTGCTGTAAAGTCTGTGACAAGGACGACGGAAAGCGAGGTATACGAAAGAATGGCATGATGTGGTGTGTGTGAGAGAGTGTGTGTGTATATGGTTGAGTGTAATTTGACGTTTGCGCAGTGAGGTCGATGCCTCTTCTCTCTTTTTGGGTTTTGAAATGTTCAAACCACCTCGCCTCCGTGTTTTCCAGAACCGATGTCGTATCAAGAAAGAGGTCTTGTGATGGAGCGGAACGAACGGGAAGTTTCTCTTTTCGTTTTTGGATGCGCTGACGAAAGCTGTCGTGACAGCGTCTCAAGATGCAATGACGGCCAAAGCGTTGAGGTGCAATGGTAGTGATAGACGTCAGATTTCAACCACCTCCTTCGAAGGGGAAAAAAAGACAAACACGTTTAATCACGCCATTCCAAGTTTGCGCCACTTTGGGGTTTGATGGAATTGTCAAATGGGTATATATTCATCCGCACTCCCTCCCCAAAAAAACTCTAATTGGAATGGAAAGCCGACACGTTGGATTTGACGCGCGTTCTATTCAAACCCTTTCAAAACGCGGTAAATAAAATACAAGGGTGTCTCCCACTTTAAACTGCTTCTCCACTCAACTCAAGGCGTGGCCAAGTGGCGAAAGCGATCGGGACGAGGGATTTGAGGGCAGGCATCAGTTACGCTCTGATGCAATCTGCAATGACTGACTACGTTCAAGATTTCTTCTCTCTCTTCTACGTAATTACCTAGATAGATAATGCTGAAACGGCAACACCAGAATGACGCACAGTCACAAGTACATTACAATTACTCAGACTTCACCTTATTCGTTCTCATCCGCTGCCTTATCTGCACTAACTATTCTTTCCGCTTAAATCCGTTAGTCCATCGTCATTTTTACCAACCAAAACCAAGATTGTAGACAATTGCATATCGAAAGGGATTCAATCCAAACGTTTTCCCATAGCACGCGTATCTGAAACTCAACTTCCGCCCGACTCGCCCCTAGCGATATGTATCCAAACGGTCTTTACATGCGGTCTTTGCGTTGAGTTCTAGACCTTTGATATTATATGACGTGTTAGTCTGCTTGCATACACGTCAAAGGGAGGCTGAATGTTAGCATACGTTCAGATTTTACCCCTACGGTCTCCGTATCAGTCTCTGCGGTATAAAAATGAGAGGAATGTTGAAAGGAATTTTACCAAAAAGCATCTCTCTGAATAGCGCATCTCTACCTTAAACCCCAACTCATTAGATATTAGAAGTAGAACTCTCCTCTCGATATTCCTATCTGCATCACTTTTTTTGAAAAAATCCTCGGTGAGTGTCATGCCCCTTGAGCGCGTTTTTCGAATCAATCCGCATCTTTTCCTCACCAAGCATACACTCTCGACGGCTGCCCACCATCTCATCTTCGAATGACTCTGTCAATGCATCTTTATTATAGCGTGAAAGCAACGTCGTTGTTAGGCCTACAAGACTCCACAACCTCATCACAAATACCTCCACATCCATTAACCCTCTAATTCAAAACACACAGGCCTCAACATCATTCAAAAATGCACCATTGAAGCACCTCCGCCCTTCCCACGGCCTCGATAACCAAGACCCCATTCCCTTCTGTCTCCACTCCCTAAGTCTAAGCGCCCAACTTCGCTCCACCCGCACCCTCTCCTTAAGACCATGGTAATGGCCACCGCCACCGCCACTGTGATGGGTCCCGTTTTCATGCAGGGTGGAAATGGGGTGGCCATGGCTGCTCCAGTTGGAAACCCTGATGCCGCTATACATCCGCTTGTTGTGAGGGGGTATGAGGAGGTGGATGTTCAGCGTCGTCAGGGTGAGTCGCCGGTTTCCTTCGTTATATTTAGTCAGTAATTCTATTCTTCATGCTGACATCTTTTCCAGAGCTCAATACACAACAGCAGACCACAACCATACGACGGATGGGAGTACCCTTCCCAAGGTTCTCTGCTCCATTATGTGATCTCAAACATCCAATCTCACCATGTCGCCTTCTATCTTTATCAGTACACTCTTTGATTTCCTGACAGACTCATTACCCAGTTATCGCTGTCGCAGTTCTTTATTGTCCTATTTGCTCGTTGCTGTCATGGAATTGTTGCAGATTGCAGTTGGAAGCTCTTTGCAGTTCGTTTTACTAAGAAATATATTGCTCTTCTTCAGTAACAACCTTTCCATCGTTCTGTTAATGATGCGGATGAATTTTTTTGGATGATGCTCGTCACGGAGGAGCCGTCATTCCCTTTTGCCTTTGGGTGTATGCGCTTGCGCGATCGCGCACGGCCTCGGCCTGATATACTGGGCTTCAGTTTTTTCTTTGACTTTGACAAACCCTCATGGCCCATATGCGTACAAGCACCTCTTCACTGCCCCTGAGCCCAACATAAAAAAAAGCATTCCTTCATCTCACAAATAAAAAAAATCCTGTAAGAATAGATGACGGTCGATAGTAAATCGCTGGTGACGCTGGAGCTGTACAGCGTCGGTGGAGGTGATCGTAGGGATGGGATAAGCGATGGGACAATTCTGCATCTCACTCCACTTTCTGTCACTCCTGATGACAATGTTGCCTCATCAACATCTTCACAATCCTCATACACGGTCACTGTCATCCTCAACCTACCACCTACTTCCTCACCATCATCCAAAAATAACAACTCATCATCGATGTTATCGTACATCACTCGATTCTCTGTCTCTCTTAAAGTCTATGAGCGTCGTCTTTTAGAAAAGAAGAGAAGCGTCTATTGACACATCGTCATCATCCACCACTGCTTCTCCTCCATCCTCCTCCTCCCCTCCAACCCCCTCAATCGTCATTACCCTGATGAAACAAGCCCTTCCCCTCAACCCCAACCTCCATCCCCTCCATCCACGTCGTTCCTTCTCACCCCCGATCAGCACCTCGCTTGTCCCACTACTACCACCAACAGCAACAACAGCAATACTATATTATTACCAGCCAGTATTTTTTTATACGCTGCAGCAGCGTCTTACAATGGAGTGCAGCAGCAAAACTATAGCCTCACCACCCCACCTGGTGCCCTTAAGAGGGAAGTGGGCGCCCTCAGACGATCTCATGCACCACCACCTACGGTCTCTTCCTCTCTTTCCATAAACACCAACGGTATTATCACCCTCAGATCCTTCCTTACCAAGCTGCACCTCCTCCTCCTCAACTCTTACAGCAGCAACTCTCCCTCATTCAACACCAGCAACAGCGCTCAAAGGTATGGTGACAGTGCTTTGCTTGGCCCCTCTTTTTTTTTTTTTTTTGATGGTCCGTGGGTACCACAGCCCTCCCTTTTTTGGACAAATTTCATCTTGGGTTTTGAGTTACCGATGGTGCTACAGCAATCCGGAAAACCTTATTAAAGTTTATTTTTTGGATATACAACCTTTTTTATTTGATTTGATTTTTCTTGGTCAAAAACACACTAAACAAAACTATTCACAGAAAACCACGAATCCTCCCATCACACCACCCAATTCACCCAAACTCACAGACGCTGATGACACCCTCTCCCTCACAGCACCGACTCGACTCGTTCCCGTCGCAAAACCCGCACAAGACCTCCGAGATTCACGAAACCCTCGTCCCCGTCTTCACGCAAGAAAAGATATTGCCCGCCGCACAAGGTAACATACACACATCCTCGTATCTCTTTTCTTACCACCTTTTTTATTGCTTAGCCATGAGGCGACCATCACGATTCCAGTTTCGGATTCTGTGCCGTCGAGTTACGCGTCCCCTGTCGTGCCTGGAGTGGATATTATACATGTGGTGCAGGCATTCGTGGAGTATGTGGGGGAAAATGGGGTTGAGAGTGTGGTTGTTGAGAGACAGGTTATGCTTGGAAGAGTCTTATTGTAGATGATGGAGTTTTGGTTGATGGGGTGAACAGAATTGTGCAAAGTATAGAGATTGGTAAGAGACCCCCTTTATCGTTTCTACGCCTCCCTATGCTTGCTTAAATGCTAACGCTCCTTCTGCAGATGGACAGCTCACCCCGATTACAGCTCCCACCCACATCATCCCCTATCAATACCACACCTCGTCCAATCCACATTTCAAGCTCACGTTCACTCCGCATCTCTCTCGTAGAAACCCACACCCTCTTCAACCCTCTCGATCCCTCCACACCGCGCATCATAACTCTCGTCCTCGCTTCCGCAACATCCTTGAAAGGAAAGGCAGTGTTGACCGTCCCGCCTGTGTGTACCTTGTCGTTGCAGAAAGGGCGAGTGGAAGATGGGCGCGGGGAGAGGATTCACCCCGATACGAGAGTTGGGGGGTTGTGGAGGTGAGGCATTGTTTGAGAGTTGATGGGGTTGACGGGGAGGTTATTGGGGAGGTGCCGATTTTGGTGGGGAGGGCGGCGAAGATTCAGGAGGTGGTGAAAGGAGATGATGTGGCGAAGGAGACGGAAAAGGATGAGATTTTAAAGAAGCAGGATAAAAAGAATCGTGATGCGGAGAACCGTGAATACGCGGAAAACAAGTCAGTGGAAGTCGGCCCTGTAACAGAGGAGCATAAAATCGAGGCGACCATAATTAGTCAAGTCCAAAGCGCTCAAGAAACTAGTTCGGACGAACCTAAAAAACGCTCTCACCGTTTCTCCCTTCCCCCAACCTTAGCTCCCTCCCTCGCTCCTTTTCAACAAAAATCACCTCCTTCGTTTCAACCCTCCTCTCCTCCGTCTCCGAACCCCCGCCACGTGCCTCATCCCCGCCTCCTCCCCTAAGATCCCCTGCCACACCAACGCCTTAACCCTCCCTCGCCTCCCTTTCACCCAATCAACACCCCCTACCCTCCCCCAACTACGGCCATCAACATCCTCATCGTCCCTCACGAAATTCACAACATCCCTTTTGGCCTGTCTCGATACACCACCCGCATCCCCGGTTTCGGTGTCTTCGACGCCACGTCCTGCTTCCGTCGAGAGTGTATGGTCCACAGCCACAACGTTACATGATCCAACTATTCCGCGTCACGTAGATAAACCCCTTCCCCAGCGGCCCATCGACATCACACCACAAGAAGTCGAAATCACCACACTCACAAGATCAACGAACCAAGACATAAAAATACAAGACGTCCCACCGGTATCTCCCAAAGAACCAACACCTTCACCTCGTTCCTACTTGCCTTTACTCCCCGATATCCCCATCGATCCTCTCGGTGACATCTTCTCCTGCTCTTCTCGTTCCCCATCCCCTCCAACGTCCGACACTGCCTCCGATATCGCCGTCATGGGTGACGATGCCACTCCTTCCTTCCCCCCCATCCAACGTTCTATGTCACTCCCGCCCTTCCTCCAAGACGACGCACCACCCCCTCCCCGTCGCGCAACCCATCTCCCCCCGTTTCTGCGGGACGATGCACCGGCTCCCAAGAAACGGTTATCGTGGATGGATGAGAAGGCGTATCGGTCTTGGATGAAGGTAGAGGATGGGGTGAGACGAAGTGTAGATGTGACGAGAAAGACGCAGAGGAGGGTGTCGGAGTGGTTGGAGCGGTGAACTCTCGTTTGATAATTCTATGATAGTACCGTATAGAAAGCGTTGTTTTTCTATGAAATTTCTTTTATAGATTACCGCATATATAAAATACAATTTTTTTTAATTTATAAGTTGGAATTTACCACTTTTTATTATGGGTGTTGTAAAGGAGTGACTACATTGAAGCAAAAATCCCAACTGAAAACAAAATATTTGGCAGCAACAAAGGGACAGCAAATCATTGTGTTAAAAAGCGAAGACCCTTACATATACTAGATGTCTCATGACCATCATATCGCGTTGATCTGTCGAAAAAGTTGAAATTGAATAATAGGTCAAGCGTTTTACATCCACCATAAAGCAAACACCTGCCTCCCCAAAATTTTAAACGCTATCGTTGGTCACCGGTCCGCTCATCGTAAACAGCGTAACAAATCGAGCCTCTCCATGATTATAAACGAAACCTATCATGTATCCATCCTCCCTCATTTTTCCGAAATTCAATGAAGGCTAATGCCTAACGCTCGCCCTGCCAATACTTGTTCAATATATGTTTCAAATCAAAGTGAAGGGCAGACTGGTCGAAAGGAGCTATGGAAAATATGAAACGAGTCATACTGTAGACCTGCCTCCGTCGCAGTCTCGTCTTATTAGCGTTTCGAAATTGCTGCACCGCCTATTTCTCTTTGCCGTCGCAACTTATATGGACTCGTCGTGGCCTGAAACCATCCTGCACAAAATCTCAAGTAGTCAGCTCAATTTGCAGATTAAGATAGAAATCGTCGGACAGGAAGAAAATACTTACCGGGCCGAAGCCCATTGATTTCTTCACGTAGCCAGTGAATGCTACTGTATTTAACAGTGCCTCTTGTAGTTCCGACAATTTTTTCGAATATTTACGTTGCTTTAAATGGGAAAGGTAAAAGAAAGGAGAGAGAAATCAGATTAACATTCCATAAATAATAATTTCTTGAAATCTCGTGCGGTCCCTTATCGAGTCGTCATCTCGTTCGCAGTCTCGATAGTATGGTGAACTCGCTGGCTCATCGTCGTCCTCGAATCGTCCTTTATTAAATCTCAGGTAGTCAGTTCAATCAAGCAGAGGGAAAAGGAAGTTTATAACAAAAAAAAATACTTACCGGGCCTAAGCCCCTCCCTTCCTCGAGCAGCAAATGATTCCAATACAAATTACTAGTAACTTGGTTGCCCTCGCGGTAATAACATGTCATAAATAATAATTTCTTATGATTTTGCATTCTCGTGTGCCCGCTCGGTCTTCTCGTTATCGTACTTGTTCGAATCATCCTGTATGAAATCTCAGGTAGTCACTTCCATCAGTTGAGGGAAAAGGAAGCGATCAAAAAAGGACAGTACTTACTGGGCCAAAGCCATCCCTTTCTATAAGTAGTTAATATGTACGGATATATGAACCGAGAAACTTGGTCGTTCTCGCGGTCAAATTCGTTGATATTGCGTCGTCTTTAAATCGGGCTGTATAGAATCGTAGGTACTCATATCAATTTCTCATGCAGTTCGGATCCGTCATATCGTCCTCGTTGTCGTTGTGAACTCGATGGTCTTTGTACTATACGGCGTCTGAAGTAATAAGTTCAATTAGCAGCGGGAGAAAAAAGTTAATTAAAATGACACAGAAGTACTTACCGACCAAAGCCCTCCCTCTTTCCAACCAAGCAAGTGATCACCGATGTTCATGAACCGGATAAGTTGTTTTTTTGCAATAACATCCAATCCATAAGAGTTTCTTGGAATGTCGTGCTCGTCCTTATTCTCGTTCTCGTTTCCTTGATCTCATTTGGTCTCGATGTTGACGTTGATTCGTTCTGAACGGAAGTTCAAATAGTCAGTTCAATCAAGCATAGGGAGAAAAATATAAGACAAGAGAGTACAATACTTACCGGGCCGATGCCTTCCCTGTCAAGCAGCTAATAATCCCAATGTATTAACCAAGTAACTTAATCGCTCTCGCAGTCGAAACATCATTGGAATCGCGTCATCCTTAGATTGGCTGAAGTAAAGAATCTTAGGTAGTCAGTTCAATTTTCGCGGTGCGGCTCCGTCATCTCATTCTCGTTCTCGTCGTCGTTATCGTCGTAACCTCGTTTGACTCGTCGTTGACCTCGAACCATTTTATAAAAAGGCTGCACTTGTTTCAATCAAAGCTACGGTGAACTGGTCGTCGTCCTCGAAATTCCCTGTATATAATCTCCAACAATCAGTTCAATCAACCGAGCAGAGAGAAAATAAAGTTGAATAAAAAAAAAGGGAATACTTACCGGGCCGAAGCCCCTCCCTTCTTCAAACAGCAAGTAAGTAGAATTAGAGTATTTTGGCCGCCCTCGCGGTAATAACATGCCATAAATTATAGTTTTTTGAATTCTCATGCGGTCCGGCTCCGTCATTTGTCCTCGTTCTCGCAGTCGTCGTGGACCCGGCGGACTCGCAGTTGCCCTCGAATCGTCCTGTACGGAGTCAAGTAGTCATTTCAATTAGTAGGGAAGAAGGAGTCAAACGAGATGGGCTAATATCTTACTGCAATCAGCTATTAAATACCCATGCATCATCGGAATAACTTGTTCTTTTTCGCGATAATAATATTACATATATGTATACTAGATTACAGGAATCTCGTGCGGTCCTGCTCCGTTATCTCCTTGTTGTTTTCGTTCTATCATGGCCGTGTTTGACTCGTCGTCGGACTCGTTGTTGGACTCGTTGGACTTGTTGGACTCCTCGTTCCTCTCCAATCGCACTTTACGAATCTCAAGCAGTTAGATTGATTAGCATTGGGCGAAAAGAGTCAAAACAAAAGGGACAAAACTAAACTTACCGGTCTAAAGCTCTACATATCCAATTACCGAAGAAATACCCAGAATAATATGTTTTCCCTGATAAAAACATTCCATAAAAAACATTATTTTTCGATTTCTCGTGCGGCCCGCTCCGTCATTTCATCTGTCGTCGTAACCTCGTGGACTCGACGTTGACATCGAATCCTCCTACACAAAGTCTCAAGTAGTCAGTTCAATTAGCAGAGGCAGAATGAAATAAAAAGTAGAGAGAAAAACTTACCGGGCCGAAGCCCTCTCTTTCTCCAAATAAATATTAAGTACGGATGTATGGAACTTTCTCATTCTCGCGATAACAATATTCCATGAATAATCGTTTCTTGCAATCTCGTGCGGTCCGTCTTGTTCGTCTCCTAAAAGTAAGGAATCTCGTACCGCCCTGTTTCATCATCGTAATCGTACCCGTTGGCGTCGAACCCTCGTGGGATCTGAAGTCGTCCTCGCATCGTTCTGTATGGAATCTTGGGCAGTCAGTTAAATAAAGCGGAGGGATGAGGAAGTCATAGAATACTTACCGGGCCGAAGTATTTACTGAATAGCTTGCTCGTCTTAGCGATAACATCCATAAAATAATAGTTTCGTGGAATCTCGTGTGATCCAGTTCCGTCATCTCGTTGTCGTACTTGTTGCCATCGAAGCCTCGTTCAAATTCGTCGCCGTCCTCACATTGTGCTAAATGGAATCTCAGGTAGTCAGTTCAATTAATCAGAGAGAATATGAAGTTAGGTAAAATAAAGGAGAATACTTACCGGGCCGAAGCCCTCCCTTCTGTAAAGCCAGCAGCTAAGTAACAAAGTATTTACTGAATAACTTGCTCCTATCGATAACATCATCCCATGAACGTGGAATCTCGAGTCGTCCGTCTTCGTCATCTCGTTGTCGTACTTGTTGTCGTCGTCGTCCTCATATGGTCCTAAATGGAATGTCAGGTAGTCAACTCAATGAAGCAGATAGAAAATGAAGTTAAATATAGAAAGGCACTTACCGGGCCAAAGCCTCCCATTCTTCAAGCAGCGAGTGAGTTCCCCAAAAAATGAAAATATCCAATAAATAATAGTTTCTTGAAACCTTGTACGGTCCAACGATGTTGACTCGACATTATTCTCGTTCTCGTTGCCATGGACTTCATTTGGTCGCGACGTTGACGTTCACTCGTTCTGTACGGAAGCCCGAATAGTCAGTTCGATCAAGCATAGGGGGCAAGATATAAGATAAGAGGAGGTAGAATACTTACCGGGCTGAAGCCTTACCTTTCTTTAAGCAGTTATAAGTCCGGATATATGAACCGGGAAACTTGGTCGTTCTCGTGGTTGAATCGTTGGAATTGCGTCGTCTTTGAATCGGCTGTAAAGAATCTCAGACACTCGGTTCAATTTCGCATGCGGTCGATTCCTCGTTCTCGTCCTCGTTCTCGTTGTCGCCATGAGCTCGTTGGGCTCGTCGTTAACCTCAAATCATCCTATACAAAGGCTCAAGCAGTCAGTTCTATTAGCAGAGGGAGTTAAGTCAAAAAGAGGAGAGAAATACTTACCGGGACGAAGCCCTCTCTTTCTGTAAAAAAACAAACTATGGATTTATGAAACTTTCTCGTTCTCGCGATAGCAACATTCTATAAATAATGGTTTCTTGCAATCTAGTGCGGTCCGTCTTGTTCGTCTCCTAAAAGTAAGGAATCTCGTACCGCCCTGTTTCATCATCTCGTAATCGTACCCGTTGGCGTCGAACTCTCGTGGGAATTGAAGTTGTCCTCGCTTCGTTCTGTATGGAATCTTGGGTAGTCATTTAAATACAGCGGAGGGACAATGAAGTCATAGAATGCTTACCGAGCCAAAGCCCTCCCTTCTTCTTCAAATAGCAAGTAAGTAGAATCAGAGTAATTTGGTCGCCTCGCGGTAATAACATGCCATAAATAATTGCTTTTTGAATTATAGTGCGGTCCGGTTCTGTCATCTCGTCCTCGATTTCGTTGTCGTCGTGGACTCAGTGGATTCGAGACCCTCGAATCGTACTTTACAAAATTTCAAGTAGTTAGTTTAATTAGTATTGGGCGAAAAGAGTCAAAACAAAAGAAACGAAGAAATACTTACTGGTCCAAAGCCCTTCATATCCAATCACCTAGGAAATACATATACATGAACCTTCGTTTCCAAATAATAACATCCCATAGATAATTTCTTTTTGATCGTGCGATTTCTCGTGCGGCCCGCTCCGTCATCCCATCTGTCGTCATAACCTCTTTGACTTGTCGTTGACATGGAATGGTCCTACACAAAGTCTCAAGTAGTCAGTTCAATTAGCAGAGGGATAATTAAGTCAAGAAGAGGAGAGAGAATACTTACCGGGCCGAAGCCCTCTCTTTCTGCAAGCAAATAAATAGTACGGATATATGAAACTTGTTCGTTCTCGCGATAACAACATTCCATGAATAATATTTCTTGCAATCTTGTGCGGTCCGTCTCGTTCGACTCTTAGGGCTAAGGAGTCTCGTACCGCCCCTATTTCATATCTCGCACGTACCCGTTGGCGTCGAAACCTCGTAGGAATTAAAGTCGCCCTCGCATCGTTCTGTCTTAGATAGTCAGTTATAAAGCAGAGGGACAAGGAAGTCATAGAAAACTTACCGGGCTGGAGTCCCCTCCCTTCTTCAACCAGCATGTGAGTACCAAAGTATGTAGTGAATAACTTGCTCGTCCTAGCGATAACATCATCTCAGAAATTGTTTCGTGGAATCTCGTGTGGACTGCCTTTGTCATCTTGTTGTCGTACTTGTTGCCGTCGAAACCTAGTTCAAATACGTCGCGTCTTCAAATTGTCCTAAATAGAATCTCAGGTAATCAGTTCAATTAATCAGAGAGAAAATGAAGTTAGGTATATAAAGGAGAATACTTACTGGGCCAAGAAGGAATCTCGTACCGCCCTGTTTCATCATCTCGTAATCGTACCCGTTCGCGTCGAACCCTCGTGGGATCTGAAGTCGTCCTCGCATCGTTCTGTATGGAATCTTGGGCAGTCAGTTAAATAAAGCGGAGGGATGAGGAAGTCATAGAATACTTACCGGGCCGAAGTATTTACTGAATAGCTTGCTCGTCTTAGCGATAACATCCCATAAAATAATAGTTTCGTGGAATCTCGTGTGATCCAGTTCCGTCATCTCGTTGTCGTACTTGTTGCCGTCGAAACCTAGTTCAAATACGTCGCCGTCTTCAAATTGTCCTAAATAGAATCTCAGGTAATCAGTTCAATTAATCAGAGAGAAAATGAAGTTAGGTATAATAAAGGAGAATACTTACTGGGCCAAGAAGGAATCTCGTACCGCCCTGTTTCATCATCTCGTAATCGTACCCGTTCGCGTCGAACCCTCGTGGGATCTGAAGTCGTCTCGCATCGTTCTGTATGGAATCTTGGGCAGTCAGTTAAATAAAGCGGAGGGATGAGGAAGTCATAGAATACTTACCGGGCCGAAGTATTTACTGAATAGCTTGCTCGTCTTAGCGATAACATCCCATAAAATAATAGTTTCGTGGAATCTCGTGTGATCCAGCTCCGTCATCTCGTTGTCGTACTTGTTGCCATCGAAGCCTCGTTCAAATTCGTCGCCGTCCTCACATTGTCCTAAATGGAATCTCAGGTAGTCAGTTCAATTAATCAGAGAGATATGAAGTTAGGTAAAAAAGGAGATACTTACCGGGCCGAAGCCCTCCCTTCTGTAAAGCCAGCAGCTAAGTAACAAAGTATTTACTGAATAACTTGCTCCCTATCGATAACATCATCCCATGAACGTGGAATCTCGAGTCGTCCGTCTTCGTCATCTCGTTCTCGTACTTATTGTCGTCGTCGTCGTCAAATGTCCTAAATGGAATCTCAAGTCAATTCAATGAAGCAGAGAGGAAATAAAGTTAAATAATAAAAAAAGAAGAGTATTTACCGGGCCAAAGCCCCTCCCAGCAAGTGATTACCAAGTAATACCGAATAACTTGCTCGTACTAGCGATACATCATCCCATGTAAAATAGTTCGAGAATCTCGTGCGGTCCGTCTTCGTCATCTCGATGTCGTACTTGTTGCCGTCGAAACCTCGTTCAAAGTCGTCGCCTCCTATGCGTAATTCAGGTATCAGTTCAATCAAGACAATGGAGAAAGAAATCATACAAAGAGAAGAGAATATTACCGTGTGAGCCCTCCCTTATTACAGAAAGCAGATGAGTAACAATTGTATACACCGAATAACTTGTTCATGGCCGCGATCATAACATCAGATGAAAAAAAAATTCGTGGTCTTTCTTGCGGCGTAGCGTCATCGTCTCGATCTTGTTCTCGTTACCATCGCGCCAGAGGGTGATATAAATCGTGCTAAAAGAAAGCCAAAGCTCCTCACTTTCAGCCAGCCGCCGTATGTACCAATGTATGCACCACGCAACTTGTTCCAATGGTATCACCCATAAAAGTGGTTTCTTGAGACGGCACGTGTTAAGCCTGGTGATCCAGGATCGATACTTTCTTCTTGGGCACCGCAGAACATTCTTGTATCGGTTTATAGTGTCTACCTTAACAAGAGTTAGTGCACTGATCGACCTATAATGTTGAATCCAAAATCTCGTCACGGCTCAACTAATCCTCCCCATTTTCGGACTCAATGTCCAACCAGCATCATATCCGACAATTTCTTCAACTCTTGTGACAATTCCAGTCTTCAAAATAGCTATCCTCATCCCTTTCAATCAGATACGAGCCTCTTTCAAAGAAACACCATACATCCTTCTTCCTCCCTTCATTCATCCTTCACACCCTTAAAAAGCTTCACCCACGCATATCCAAAACTTTGTTCAAACTTTAAGGAAGATGGACCATATACCTACCCATTCTATCGACTTGACTCCTACAGACGCTCTCCGCGTGTCGCGATAAGTTCCCTCGTAAAACCATTGTAAGTATAGTTCATCATCAGAAAAACATACACGACACACCTTAGCACCTGCAGTAGCTTGCTGGTGCACCGATCCAATACCATATCACACATAACTTGGTCCAAGGCTCCCTTTGCAAACGGGGCGTCATTACCGAGGCCGTATTCAAAGCAGTCTTGCTAACGAGGGTTTCCCAGGTATGGCCCCATATGAAGATCCTCAAGCTGGTATTCAGGGTCATTGAGGTCTTGCGCGCGCGATTGAGCCTGAAAACGGTTCCTCAACTTCTGGGAGAGAAACTACCTATGTAAGGCAAGTGTTAGAGACAGATTCATATCTAGCAGTAAATGAGTATATGACAAAGGCTTATCTAGCAGTAGACAAGTGTATAGAGGGAGCCTTGATCATGGTTGTGTGCATATTTGGAATAACCTTACTGCGATGGTTGACACTAGTTCTCTTTGAACGTTGGGGGTGTGGAAAGGAGGGGTGGTAATATGGGAGAGGGGAGGTATTAGGTCTCTTACTGTAAAACTTCAGAGACAAAAAAAACTGGGTACGAGGAACGGAAGACGACGAACTGGTTCGCAACAGCTTCAATCGGCCATTGCGAAACGTTTCCTGTTTTCAACGCTAATATAAGGAGGTATATCTATGACAATGAAGCTACTGCCCTACTGGTGATGTTATGGCAGATGGGTATGATGGGAAGACGGGCGGAAGGCGAAAAAAAAGGTGCCTTCTGAATTTTTCTCTTTGGCTGCCTTTATTGTTTTGCCCGATTTTCTTCGTCTTGCTTCTGTTCCCAGTTTGTTTTGCCTCTTTTTCCTCAATATTCTAATTTCCCATTGAACATTTTCTGTTTTGATGGTGATCCCTCTTTGAGAGGTGCAGAGGGATGGGGGAAAATCGCCCTTGCTCTTTAGGGGCTTGCGAGCGTTTAAGCTGGTAAAAGAGTGTAGGATGGACCAATAGAGAGAAACGGGATTAAGGGAGGAAGAGATATGAATAGTGAAGGGAGAGGTTGACAGGTAGTGGTACGATTGTTGAAAGAGGCGGTTGGAGCCTTTTACGTTAAAGACCCGAAACGCTCCGCGTTTGCGACGGCACAAAAGGGCAATATGCGAAGAGGAGAGAGGCTTATGAATGATAGACAGACGCTTAAAGATATGAGGAGAAGGAGAAGGAGGAGAGAAGAGTTGCCAATGGGGAGGAGCATTGGGGAGGAAGAAAAGAAAGGGAATCCAGGCATAGTATATACGCAACCCCACACTGCGAGCCAACTCTTACGCAGTTTGGAATCCAACTCTTTCATAACCCACTACGCACTGCACTTACAGGACATGACGTTGATGGTTGTTTCGGTGCTTCCTTTCTACGTCTGAAGGACTCGATGGAGGTGTTTTTGCAGAATTTCAAAATTTAAATTTACTTTATTTCAGTTCTAAAATCGAATAAATGTGATACTTTACCGTAAGCTTTTTCCAAGAGGCAATGCGTTAGACTCTCTCATTACCCCTTCCTGTCCGCATGCTACCGAGTGCTCTTTGGGCTCGTTAAAGTAAGTCTATACTTCCCATAGAAGGAGGCTTCCAGCTGTGGCCCGATGCACCGTATTCTGCAGGCTTTCCTGCTTACCGTCTTTTGTATCTTGAGACTTTGTATTGATATATTCATATCTCCTCTCTTCCCCGCACTTCTTTGTACCCTGTTTATATGTTTATTTACTGTTTATCAGGAGCGTGTGGGACGTTATACATATAAAGCGGAGAAGATCTGTTCCCAGTCCTGTCCACGTCCAGGTCCAGGTCTTCTCATATCCGCCGCACATGCCAACTGCTGACCTCACGGTGAATAATGAATACTCTTACCTGGAAGTGCCTCTGTCCCGCCTTTGGACACTGGTCACGTTGGATTCTTTTTCATTTCTTTTTCCATAATAAAATACTAAAACAACATAATTCAGTATTACTTTTTCTACTCCAGTATACGCATCTCTCTGGTATGGACTGTCTCTCTGGTATGGACTTAGTTTAATACACAAAAACATAAAAGTGAGCTTTTTAATGTGGCATCTGATGTATTTTGAGTTATCGTAATTGGATGCAAGAAAATACAAACAAACACCTTGTGGTGTGAGAACAGAAATGCAGACAGTGAAAAGAAACGTTTTCTTGGAAAAAAGGAGAGACTTGCTTTACAAACAAAACAATGTTGAAGAAAAGGAGAGATTGCTTTACAAACGAAACGATGTAAAAAAAATAAGGGAATGCAAAATGGCTGAATTGTAGTCAAAAATACAAAAGAGGACTGTGTAAAAAGAAGAAAAAGGAATTGTGAAAAGGGTAAAAAAGATGGTGCGTAAAGCTTGGTAAAACTGGAAATCAGACGGAAAAAAAAACGTGCAACAAAAAAAAAGGGGGAGCAATGAGTGAGTGTGATTGTAATATTCACAGAAAAGGAAAAAGTGTTTTACACATCCTCATCATGAACGGTATCCAAACTCATATACTTTCTCCGTCGTTCCTCAATCGTCTCTCCATTCTCACTCTCCAAGTCCGTAAGATCCTCATCAATGACCACACTCTCCCTCAAACTCGACGGAGAGGCAGGGGCGTAGAGTTTGGGGAGTTTCTTGACAAGGACCATTGGCGGGTTTCTTGTCCACATCGTTAAGCGCTGTGAGGATGTTGGTGCCTTGCGTTGGGGTCGTTGGAGATGGGGTGGAGGTTGATGAGAGGATCGAGGTTTCGTATGTGGATATCGGTGGAGGTTGGATGGTCGGTGTGGGTTGAGTGGATTCGTGACCCGCTTTAGAGTAATAGGCGTCGACCACGTCAGTGTTGGTAGTAGCCATAGATTGACGGTCAAATGCGTTGGGGATTTCAGTTAAAGTTTTAGGGTTTGTCGGGGGGTTTCTAAAGGGATTGGCTGTGGTGGTGACGGCGTTGGACGGAGGAGTGACGGGTCGTTGGGGTGCTTCATCTGGGGAGGTTGGGCGCGGGGCCACGGACATGAGTGACGGATGGTTTCGATGGATACGAGAACGTTGGGAGGCGCCAGGGTCGTCTTCAGTGTAGTTGGTGTAATCTGTTGCGACAGTAAAGGCGGACATGGCTGTTGCACGCTGATTGTGATTGTAGAGCTTGTTGTAGGAGCTGACAATGGACATGGCTCCTGGGCTAGAGTCACGCATATCGTCGGTAATGGGTTCAACCATATCGGGTTTGTGAACCGTCTGGCATGTAAGTTTGTTGTTGTTGCTGTTGTTGTTGTTGCATGTAGGGTTGTTCTTGTTGCATGTAAGGTTGTTGTTGGGGAACGTAACCCTGTTGCGCATAGTAGGGTTGTTGAGGAATAAATCCTTGGTATTGCACTGCAGAGTTGTACGCTTGCTGGTAGCCCCATGGAGCGGGTTGAGCACTGTAAGAGTCCATCGGGGCGGCATTTGCGGCGGCCGGCGACAATGGCCTTCTTTCCTCCTCCTCCACCTCTCTCTCCGTCATAATAGGCACTCCACCCAACCGTGTAGGTGAAGGCGATCCCGAATGCGGAGACGCAGCCGCAGTCGTTTAATCTCCTGCGCGTCCATCAAGCTATCATGGTTACCGACCAGCGGCAACGGTTGAGGTGGAACGTTCGAACCTTTACGGAAACTTGACATGAACGACCATTTTCCACTTGATCCAGATGCGGGACGCGATGTGGTCTCACCGGATTTGAGACCAACAGAGGTGTTGGAGGGACGTCGTGCAGTGAGACGTGGGGGTTGAGAACGACGTTTACGGACGACGAGAAAGGCAACGACGGCGAATGCGACGAGGAGGACAGCGGCGACAGAAGAACCGAGGGCGGCAACGTTGACAGCTGGTGTCGGGGAATCATTGGAGGACGCCGAGGGGTTTGACGCGTCAAGGGCTGGCGAGCCAGAGCCTGGGACAAAGGATGGGGCAGGCCCGTTGTTCGGCACCGAAGGGCTTTCATTGACGACAACTAAAGGGTTGGAAGTAGGCGATGGGAGTGCTGAGAGTATGGCGTTTGGTTGCGCAAGGGGTGAGGCCGACGCGGCAGGCGCGTTCACAATTGCAGGGGATAACGCGTTTGGAGCAGAAGGAACGGAAGGGCTATTTGTTTCACAAGTCAGGGTAATTAGCAATTAAAAATTTTCACTTGTGTGTAACAAATCTGCGGCTTACCTTGCGGCTGGCTGCGGCAAAGGGGCAGCAACGACTGGGGGTTGCTGGGGTGATGGCTGCTGAGGCTGCTGTAAGGATGGGATATTTGGCGGTTGAAGAGGACGAGGGGAAGGGATGGTTGGGATGGAGGGGGGTGGAACAACTGGGGGTTGAGGTTGCTGAGGGGAGGGTGGTTGGGGTATGACTGGGGGTGGTTGCGGAGTTGGGGACGTGGAGGAGTTGGCGGTTCGACAGGTGCAGGTAAAGGAATGGGGATTGGAGCAGGCGCAGGGATAGGAGGTGGAACTGGAACGGGAGCTGGAGCTGGGGAGCTGGAGCTGGGGACGCGTTGGAAGAGAAGTCACAACGGGAGGTGGGTTCGGTGGTGGTTCCGTGATCACGGTTGTGGGTTGAGAAGAAGGAGGCGGGGGAGGAGGAGGATTGACAGCACTTGCATCCGTAGTGGTGGCCGTCGGTTGTAGGCCTGCATTAGGGACGGTTGGAACAGTTTTCTCCGGTGCCCTGTCCAAGGTTGATACCACTCAAGGACGATGGAGGTGGAACCACGGGAGGACTGGGAATAGGAACAGGGGGGGCGAAGGAGAAGCAGGTGGAATGGATGCATTCGGAATGGTTGGAGGAAGGGACATTGCTGCAGGTTGTTGTTGCGCCAAAGGAGGAACTGGAATGGTATCGCTAGGGTCTTTGCTAAGAGATGCGCCAGGAGGAAGTGGAGAAGAGTCAAGGGGGGATACCACAGAGGACGCTGACGCCGATGATGATGCTGCTGCTGATGATGATGCTGCTGCTGATGATGATGATGATGATGCTGTCCCTCGGATGCCTACGTCTTGCATGGGAATGACAGGAGAAGACCGTCGTTTTGCTTTTGGGTCAAGGAGAGATGGGGGTAAAATATTAAATTTATCTTAAACTTTGAAACATCAAATATTTAATTTACACTTGAGATGCGCTCTCAGAGACCAACATCAGGCAAATCACAAAAGAAAACAAACTAAAACAAAAACAAAACAATCACGAAAACTCCATTCAAACACACGAGTCCCTTGAACCATCAAACCCCTCATCTTCGTATACATCATCCACCCACTTCACGACACTTTTTCACAAACATCACCACGCCATCCATCCTTCCCCCCCAATCTTCCTCCCAAGAGGCGACGACGATCTCTCACTCTCCTTCCTCTTCTCCCTCCACCTCTCTTAAACGCCATTGGCGTATCAACCTCCCCATCTCACCATTCCTGGTCGGCGTCCGTGCCCCCCACATCCCAACCCCCTTCTCCTTGGCCACCTTCTCCGCCTTTAAAAAAACCGTCTTGGCGTCCTTGGAAATACCATACTCGGCTCCTTGACCTTCAAACACGACCGCGAGACCAAGTTCAAGCATCTTGAGACTGACGTTGAGGAGACGCGGAGGAGGGGTGGGTGTTTGAGGTGGTGTTGTTGAGGAGGACCCTGGGAGGAAGGGGAGGAGGAACGTAAATATATTGAATTTGAGAGGTTGGGAGGATGATGGGTCGATGGATTTGCGGGTAGATCGTGGGTTTGGGAGTTCAGTGATGGCGACCTTTTGTTAAAAAAAAAAAAAAAAAAAAAAAGCCCTGGTAAGTTTACAAAAGAGTTTTTTAAAAAAAAAAAAACATACCACCCTTCCATACTGATCCATCCTCAACAACGTAATCGTCACTACTTTTCCTAAAATAGTCTCCGCAAGCCACTCCTTCGCCTCCTTCGAAAACGGCTGCGCAGGCGCCCCGAAATGGGCACACTATCAACACACACACACACCAAAAATAAAAAAACACATGAGCATCCCCATACAAAAAAAAAATAACAACAAAAAACAAACCACAACCTCTGGGGCATCTACTCCCGCCAACCTCACACTCACAGTCTCCACCTTCTCGCCCCCCACTTTTGGTACACACCCAAACCCCTCCCTCCGTCCCCATTTCTCCTCCATAAACACCTTCCACCCCTTTGACCCTTCCACGCACATCCGAAACCCATCCGCATCACCAACTCTCACCACAACACCCTTCACTCGTCGTCGTTCCCGTACCCACAATGTCGGGATATCAAGGGTCGTTTCGGGAATAACGTCTGGGGTGGGTTTACGAAAAAACATCATGACGAGGATGATGATGAAGAGGAGGAGGACCACGGGAAATCGGTAGATGAGGAAAGAATGCACTCGGGGGTTTCGAGGGTGAAGGGACAATTGTGGATGGTGGACCCTAGGGGTGGTGAGAGCAAATTGCGGACTTTGGTAATGTGTGGTTCCAAGTATTTAGAAAGCGTGGTGATGCGGGGTTCGAGGGTGATTTACAAAAGCAGTGAGTGATGCGAGTGCGTCGTTGGTAAAGGTGAAGAGATGGGTGAGCACGGGATAGAGGGAATCCGGAAGTGCGATGGGCATGACAGCGCCTTGTCCTGTGTTGTCTGCAGCTTAAAACCGTTCTATCCGTAACCCGTGCATGCACCTGGATGCCAAAAGGACGACGGATGGATTAACGTTGAATGCGGATGTTTGCAATGGGAGACCAGAATATGGTGGCTGGAGAAAATGGCTGACGGAAAGAAGCCAACACAAAACAAAAAAGTCCAGACGATAGTTGTCCGAATCAACAAAAAAAGTCGCAACGCCATGCTACGTTCTAAACACAGAAAACTAAAAGTCACGAATAGCTACTCTGCCCAACTCTAGCCCTGTATTCCTCATCCACAAACACACATAACCCGCCGGGAAAAGAACGCACACCACTTAATACCATTTCCAACAAAAAAAACAAAACACAGAGACAGCTCATTAAAATAACAGAAAAAAGCAAACACTGTGTATAAAAAGCAAGATTTTAAAAACAGACAAAAACAAAGAAAAATTCCTAGTGCCGAGATTACATTGGAAAAAAAAAAGTGGGAGAAAATCTCTTTTCACCCAAAGGCAACAGGGCAAAGAAGCAAATTGATCATAAAACGTCAGGAGAGACAGTACAGAGGCAGTTGCGAGCGAAGAATCCGCCATGCACAAATGTTTAACAATCACAAAAATAGACCAGAACCCCAAAAACAAAAATCCTCCCAACCGAAAACAAAATCAGGAAATATTAGGTCCAGATGCATTGCCAGAACTCCTCGCAAGCGGCGTCAACCTCCCTCCTTGCTCACCTCCCTCCCCTTCACTTCGAACAGGAACAGACCCAGGCGGCCCAGTACTAGGTGAACCCACCCTCGACCCACGATAGGAGCTCCCTCCACCCCCACTTCCCTCCCATTCATCTCTTCCCCGTCCAATCACCGGAGGCCGTCGATCAATGCGATCCCCGCGTTCCCCTCTCGGATCCAAACTCGGTCTCCGCACACCAATCGGCAACCCCCCATCTCTCTCCCGGTCTCTATCCCTCTCCCCTCGCTCGCGATCACGGTCTCGATCGCGATCCCTATCTCTATCCCGATTATCCCTTTCACGATCACGTTCCGCCCTCTCCCTCTCCCTCTCCCTCTCAGTCCTCTCCCTCGGATCAATGCGTTCGCGGTCTCGCTCTCTATCCCTATCCCTCTCTCTATCTCGTTCCCTTTCTCCCCTCTCCCTCTCCCTATCTCTCAATAATCCCCCCACCCCTACAGCACCCCCACCAGCCCCAATCCCACTCCCCCTTTGGTCACGTTCTCTTTCCCTATCCCTCTGGCTATCCCTTTCTCTCTCCCCTCTTTCCCTCTCCCGCTGCAAGTACGAGCCCCGCGGCGTCGTCACTCCGGGAATCCCCACCATCCCCGTTATAGGGTTCGCAGGCAACGACGCTGGCAGCGGAATAGTACTTGACGGCCGTCCTGCAAACCTCTCTCCGCCTGTACCGGAAGCCCCACCCCCACGTCCAAGTGTGAACGATTCTCGATTCCGATCCCACCTAAACCGGTCATCATAATCTGGTTTGACGCTGCGTTCAGGTAAATTAGGGCGACTAGGTGGACTCAGATTCCTCGATACGGGTCTCCGTTCGGGCAAAGAACTGGGTGGATTCGGAGCCGAACTTAAACGGGGCGCGCGCGCAGAGTCTACACGGTCAGAGGGTTTATCAGGAATTGAGGCAGGCAAGGTAGGGAGAGAGGTACGAGCGGTGATCCGGGGTTCTGTCGCAGTCTCGCCCTCAGCGACTTCACCTTCCTCTTCCTCGTCTCTCCGCGATGATGTAGCCGCAGATGTCGAGACTGGCGCAGAGACTGGGGCAGGTGGATTTACTGCAACGGTCGAAGCGGCCGTTTCTGGCCGATTGGGCAAGGGGGACTTTTTTACACTTCCTGATGGGAGAACAGAAGGCGTCGGGTCAACACGGGGCAGGCTCTTTTCAGAACCATCCCGTGACATCAGAGAAGTATCCGCTTTTGTGGATACCGTAGGAGGCAAACTTGTATCAGTAGGAGGCGGGAGCTCACTAGTGGAACTTTGAAAGGGCGGGCTGCGAGACCTTCTCGAAGATGGACCGGGTGATGGTGGACGCGATCCAGTGACTTTAGGTGAAGAAAGCCTTCTAGCAGAAGGGCTCACAAGTCCAGAGTCATTAGAGACGCGTCCAAAGTCCCTCCCGCTTCCAGAATACCTCCCATCATCCAGCCACGGTTTCGCCGGTCGATCAGGCCGGTCACGTTCACGATCACGTATCCGATCACGAAGACTGGCGGAAAGAGGCTCTCTTTCTCGGTCTCTATCTCGAGGAGGCAATGGTTCCCTGTCCTTCCTCACATCCCTTTCTCTATCTCTCAACCGATCTTTCTCCAGCCTCTCCTTCTCACGAAGCAGTCTTTCCCTCTCCCTGTCAACGTCCCGTGGTAATTCATCCTTCGCTCTCTCCTTGTCTCTAAGATCCGCCGGCCTTTCCCTCTCACGTTCCCTCTCGCCCCTTTCCCGCTCCCCGATCCCTCTCACGATCACGAAACAAAGAAGGCCTGTCACGGTTCCGGAGATCCCTGGAATCTTTATCGCGATCAAGTAGACCCCGCACGTCACGATCCCGATCCACCGGTACCACCCTAGGCTCACGTTCACGTTCACGGTCACGGTCTATGGGAGGCCGTTGTGCGTCACGGTCCATGGGAGGTCGTTGTGCATCACGGTCCATGGGGGGTCGTTGTGAATCCGCGGCTCCCATACTTCACGTTCTCTCGGACCTAACCGTTCACGGACGGGAGGACGCTCACCAGGTCGCTCGCCTTCAGGTATAGATCGCACAGTGTCAGTTGGTGCGTCAGCTGGGCGGTTAAACGGAGTTCCTCTTTCGGCTTCAAACCCTCGCGGCGGGCGATCATCAACGTCCATCGGCGAAGGACCTGGCTGAAAAGGCCGCCGAGGCTCCCTCTCCCGTTCAGCATCGTATGGAGGTCTATCACGATCACTTTCCATAGGAAAAAGCCTTTCACGTTCATTCCGCTCTGGTCGATCTCTTGGTTGGCCGTCATGAGAAACAGGAGGTCTGTCCCTCTCGCGGTCACGATCGAACTCGCCATGCTGCATATGCCAGTCACGGTCACGGTCACGTTCAAAATCATGATGCGATGGCCTGTCCCTCTCAAACTCATAGGAGGACCATTAGGAGGTCCACTCAAAATTCTAGAGCGATCAAAATAGGGCCTCGGCGGAAATCGTGGGTTGGGGCCATTGTGGTAAACCAGTGATGTCGGATCCGGACCACCAGAGCCAAGTCTCTCTCTATCCCGATCCCTTCGTTCCCTCTCCCGATCACGGTCCATGCGACGAGGATCCCACTCCCTATCAAGCATCCTATCCCGTTCTCTTTCAGGCCCAATGTAGCCCGGTGGAGGAAAGCCAAATCCAGGTCCCGAAGCGCCAAATGGCGATGGCCCACCACCAGAATATGGGCTAGCGCCTGCGGCAGGAGGCGGAGACCGTCCCGGCTTGACCCGTTGACTTTCCCGGTCCCAGCCGAAAGGATCCCGTGAAAGGATACCAGGGGCGGCCAACTCCGAGTTGCTTCTCTCCCTCTCCTTTTCTCTCTCAGTACGCGGCCCCGGTGTTTAGAGGCGCGTCTTGTTTGAGTGTCGATAGGAAGACTAAGACCAGATGATGTCCCAGGGGTAGCGATGGGTTGGGGGGTGGGGATCTGGGAGGAGACCTGTCACCAGTCTTCTTGATTCCGAATATGTTCTCAATGTCAGACTTCACGGAGAAATAGCCTTCCACCATATTTGCTACTTGTGGTGGTGTTGAGGGACTAATGAGCTTGTCGAAGAGGTTCGAGCAACATTGACCTTTGCTGGTGCCATCTCCGTCACCATCTGACCGATAGGGGTGAAAAGGGACGCTTCCGATAACTTTCTGCTTGCAATAGGTCCAATTTGGTATCTCCCATTCCAATTCCAGTATCAGTTTTTGTCGGTGAATCAGATCTTGTTGACGCGAAAAGATCGGTGCTTAAGCCCAAAAGTTGAATAGGCTCCCTCTCCTTAACGGGGGATTGAGACGGTGTCATATCCTGACCGTCTAAAGGACGGTCTGGTGTTGTCGAAAGAGGTGAAGGTGCCGTTAATACGCCAAGGTTGGTTTTCGGAATCCCGCGCTTTACAAAATCTTTCAAAGTCACTTTCCGTACGGGCGGGGGTGCAGCGGGAGATGGAGGTTCCGTCCCAACCCCGGAGCCTTCGATCTGAATCTGAACGGGCTTCAGGTCTTCAGACTTCATAACTTCAGGCTGAGCTAGTGTGATTTCTGACGTAAGTGGAGGGAGAGCTTCTGGCTCTTCTAACGGTATCGCGGAGGCCTCAGCTGGTAATAAAGCAGGTTCAGTTGGAAGGAGGGCAGGTTCAGCTGGTAAGGGAGCAGGATCAGCAGGCAACAGAATAGGCCCTGCTGACAACGGAGCAGGTTCCGCAATCAACATTTCTTCTTCTTCCATTGTAGACGACAAAGCTTCCCGTGATCGTGAAACTTCAGCCTGCTCTGAATTCTGATCAGCAACACCGTCAGCTACGTTAAACTCTGACATCGGTCTTAAAGAGCTTTTTCTCGCCCGAACTTCTTCATCTTCGTCTTCATCCACCTCCCTCTTTCTCTTAAGCGGGTTATCTATTTCCCGATTACCCCCAGGGGCGACCTTAAGCCATGCCTTTTTACCCCCATGATGAGGAACGACGGTCTTATGCTTTCCGATTCCGTTGATTAGAGGCTGCGAAGGATGGCTGTCACTCGACCTCTGAATGTCGCCATTTGCGTCAAGAACCAGACCCTGTGTGCCAAATGCTTAGTCAATATTAGATAACGAGAGCGATACCTACCTCTTGGTTGTTTTTGTCAACATCCATATCTGTCTTTCGAAGATACGAAAAGGCACCCCGGGCAAACATCGACATCTGCATCGTCGGTGTGGCCTCCTCGATTCCAGCATCAAGGTCCTTTGGAAGCAAACTCGATACTTGAAGCACACCTTTATCCTCAAAACTAGTAATAGCGGGTGCGATAGGGCAATGCTCGCCAGCGCAAGCACAAGGATATCCAATCCAATCGTCCAAGGTAGATTTCAAAACTACTTCTTCCCCTGCCGCCAAAGGTCGAAGGGTGACGACGCAAAGCCGTACGCGACAGTTCAAAATGCTCGATTCCGGAAATGGCCCATCGGCTTCGTCCGGAACAATCACGTAACTTCTAAGACATGCATTGGCTTTATCCTCCAATGTCATATCTCCTGAAGCCGGCCCACACGACCATCTAGCATAGCGTGCCGCATCAAGCGAACCCTCCTCTCTCGAGTCTACCATGAGAGGCCAGCCATTCCTCATCAATCGCCGAGACGGATGGGGGAAAACAAAAGGAGGAAGAAGGATTCTTGTTCTGTCTCGGCACTCAACGTTGATAGGGGGCAACAGAATTTGGCGATCAGAGAAGCCAGTCGATGATAAAATGGCCTTTGCCTCTGTTAAAGTTTCAAAAATCTGACCCTTGGGCTCACGATCAAACGGCTTCTTGTCGAAATCCCATGTATGGGAGTGAATACTGCGCCGGTTGAGGCCGAGAGGTGAAGTTACGCGACCCATAATTTCTCCAACAATGGTGTTAATAGGAACATCTGCTGTCACGAACAACCCGATATGTCTTAATCTCTTACTACCCTCCTCCTGAACATCATTGATGTCCTCAAGAACAGCATGGGCAGAAAATATCTGATCCTGCAGCTCTCCGGCCGTGATGGGGTACAGGTCATCATCGATGATATGTACACCATTCTCGTGGGGAGCACCGTCCACTTCCATGGCATCCGCGTCTGCATCAACCTTAATTACTTTTAATCCTGTCCGAAAGGATTCCCACTCTGAGCAAGCCTTGTCGACATGTGCTTCGAGGGAGGAGTAGGAAAAAAGGTTGAAGTGAGTGACGGAGTATCCATGCGCATGGATGTAGTAGTCGGTTTCAAAAGCGTCGTTCAGCTTTGGCACTGGCGGAACTTCGGACTTTCGGTGTATATTCCTCCTACTAAGAGGCATGAAGTCTGCCGTAAGCCAGGCAGCAGGAGGAGGTGCAGGCTTGTCCAGGAAGATCTTAGGCTCTGTGCTCTTTGGCGTCTTATCCGACATGACTGTAGGACGATTCTTTTGGGTCGATGCAGCAATGGCCTCGCGCTGGCGCTTTCGAGGAGGGCTTATTGGACCGCCAAATACCGGCTTGGGAGCATCTTCCTTCTCTTTGGACTGAGTATCTTTGCTCTGACCCTTCTGCTCTTTGTTCTTCGGGCGCAGCTTATCCTTGCCTTTGACTTCCTTGAGGTCCTTCTCATGCTTTGCTTCAGCCACAGAATCCTTCCGATGCTTCTTTGGCGATGGATTCACAAGGTCCTTCTTCCGCGACTTCTGATCTTTCGATTCCTTCTCCCGCTCCTTCTCCTTGTCTTTGTCCTTGTTCGTTTTGCTGGTACCCCCCCGTCGTGCTTGGGAGCCTTTCCCCTTCTGTCCAAAAGAACTATGTCAATGTTTTGAAGATTGAAAGGGAAGAAACTGCCATCCGAATTAAAGGTCTAAATAAGTCCATGCCATGCAAGCTCACCTCTCCATTAGCCGAGCGAGGACTGCATCTCTCACAGAGAAACTGATCCGGCACTTCGTTGTTCTCAAACTGAAGGCAAGCGACATGCTGCCAAACGTGGCACTTTTCACACTGTATTGTATATCCATCATCCTCAATACTTCCACAGATGCATCTAATGATGCCATCTTCCTCTCCTGCCGCATCGTCGTCCAGCGATGCCGCCGATGCACCCTTCCCGGCGGCTCGAGAAGAGGTCATTCCCAATTCAATATGCAAAAATTATTTTTCGTTTTGCTGTTGTCTGAAGATGGGATTGAAGATGACGGCCTCAGTGGATCCTCGAAAGCTGCTCAACGGCAGTATAAATTGGTCGCACTTTTGTACGATGAGAATACTCTACTTCAGTGTATTGGCGCGAGGCCAATCGGAGACGAAAGGAAAGCCATTTGTCAGCAGCAAAGGTGGCACCTCTTCGACCTGTTTAAGATTTTAAAAGGGAAGAACGAACTGCAAATGGTTTTTACTGGTCTACAATGTCGATTGTTAACAGTAGCATGGATGCTATGCTGTGAATATGGCAAAACTTAAATCTATGATATCTAGGCAGATTACATGGATGTGTATTTGGATTTGCTACTATGATATTCTACGACGCTACGGAACTGAGATATCCGAAGATTTCATCATAAAGAGTCTGGATAACGACAGCGTCTTCCAAAAAGCTTGAAATATCTGGTCGCAAATTGGAGGATGCCAGAGAATTTGCAGATCCTCCTGTGAGTGTGGACGCCGAACCCGAAAGAGAGCCTGCCGAGTCCGAGATATCCGATTGCGATCCTGTGCCCGCGGAACCATAGCGTTTATCGGAACGGAAGACAGAAACGACGTGCTGATTGAAGTCGAAAGCGGAAAAGAGGCCGACTTGACCAAGAAGAGATACGAAAGTTCCTCTGCGGTGAACAAAAGTACAACTGTTAGCATATGTGTGGTGGCTGCGAGATGCTTCGAAGCACGCACTTACCCGCCCCAGCACAATCCGTCTCCGAAAATCTGTAAGTTACTTTTTTCTGTCTCCGCCTTTGGGTTTTGGGTTGCGGGGGAACGGTAAATGCAAACTGCACTGCCGACCAAATTCGATAGAATGCCTTAGGATTCTGCATAAGAGATCGAGTCTTTTTCTTTCCAATCGTCGCTGACTTTTTCAAGTGAAAGCGAAAGTTGTGTGAGGAAGTCTTTGATCAACGTGGCAGATAGGTTGTAGGATTGGGTAAAATCGGTTGCCGCTTTTTCTTCCCAGCTCTGGGGTGTCTGAAATCGTTGAGGTTATCACAATTCTTGCTTTTGTGAAATCCTTACCGATTCTACATCTATAACATGAAATAAAAAATTAGACACTTGCCTTGTCTTTAATTATGGTATGAATCTAATACTTACGCAATTTCGGAAGCGGACCGAGCTGTATCTTGGCCATCATCAAATGCATTTTCTTTAGTAATGTTAAAATTCATTATGAAATATAAATGTACCAAAGCCTCGTCAAAGGATCGCATTGTCAAAATAGCGTTCCCAACCTCCCGGAAAGCCTGTAAAACTTCACCTTGTAGATCTCTATACGTGACTAAAGGCTTGAGATGGGCCAAAAAAATACTCAAATGTTCCTTTATAAAATCAGTTGAGCATAACTCCGTGTGCTTACCTTCTGTCCCGTATTCGAAAAGTGGCAACCGCAACGATTGCGGGGTTCCCTTTTGGATAACGTTGATATATGCCGTCATAGTATGCACAATCTGTTATTGTTGGGATCAGTTTTTTTAAAAAAAAATACCTCACCAGCATGTTTATGTGCTTGGATATTTCACCAGAAATTATAGGCAGCGACTGATACCCGCATATTCTAAGGATGGCTTTTGAAATGCGGGTCTCCAACGAAATCTCCGGTAGACACTATTTTGTGCGATAAAGGCCATCGAGAGTGACTAAAAGAAGGATTAATACTCAAATGGCGATACTGCTACTTTGCTTCCATAGAGGTACATAGCTGGAGCCTTTGCAAACCCAGATCGAGCCATTGGTTCTATGAACGATAATGACGATCTCACGAACCTATAAAACTTTCTAAATACACGCGTCATAATCACCGTCAATACCTATTTGTTTCCACTCTCGTAACAAAAGTTGGCACAACGTCGTTGATGATCTCCGAACACACATGCGTTAAAATCCGTCCATGTTTTTGCGTCAACCCTAAAGACTCATTGACTTCGGCAAAAATGTCATCGAAACAATCAAGTTCAAGTCTTTGAGACAAAAGCTCATGCGCTTTTCTTAAACTCTTGATCAAGCATTCCAATTCCTGAAGATTAGTAAGAAAAAAGTTTTAGTGAAAGGTTTCACCATAATGCATGAAATCTCTGATCCTTCAAACCGTCCGATAGCGACATCTAAGCTCTTTCGAACGTATGGTTGATCATTGGCATAGTAGGAAGGAAACGTTGATAGATCTACCAATAAGCTTGATATAAGAGTCAGAACTTAGAAAAGTAAAGTGAGCTACATTCAAGTTTTTCTGGCTTGTTACAAAATTATAAAGATCCAGTGGTGGTTCATACAGAGTTCCACCCTGACTGGCCATTCAACCTCATTTGAGAAATCCGGTGACAACACCGAGCTGAAAAGACGGATTAAAACATTAATCTTAAACCTGATACCAGAACGTACTGAGATGCCAGTCTTTTAAAATGTGAGAATATACGCTCTCCAATCTTGAAAACCAATTGATCAAAACATAGATTCACCTCCGCAGTAATTTCATCGTAAATGTACTGACTTTTCAAACTGGTTAACGCAAAAATTCCTGCGTCGTTGTAAAGCTCGAATGGATAGAAGAGGCATCTACCAAAAAATTAGATTGGCTTGATTGGAATATTGAACCTTATGACGGCCGGGTCATGGCTTTTTAGAATATGTTCCGTCAATATCCACGGTAATGACATACTGATGGGAAACTGATGATAATTTAAATTTATAGTCAAAACTCGGATATTACCTGCACTTGACGGCTTAACTCTAAGTAGAACTCTTTGAACCACAAACTTGACAGATCGCTGCACTCAGCAACAGTTTCTGAAAAAAAAAAAAAAAATTAAAACCAGTTAACGATAATGCCTCACTTACTTTGTAGATTCAATATATGCGGGAAAACTCCCTACGGTCTCCAAGAACACCGAAATCTCATCAACGTATGCATCCTTCAACTCCTTCTCTCTCAAAAAATCCACCCCTAGAACTTTTTGATTTCTCAGAGACAGCATACTCAAGAAGCACACAGATAAAGTGAAGCTAAGAAAGAATTAGCCATGCTGTATTCCAACCTTCTCCACCTGCGAATTTGAAAAGGTTGAAAAGCGTGATGACGATGTGCTAGTACGTCCTGCATCTGACGGTTCGGTTTGAGTTTTCCCCTTTGCTGGTTTTCAGGCAATTCCTCATGTTCTAATCCAAATGAGCGTATTGCCTTAAATACGCTTGATGAGAAAGTTGTTTAGCCACCTAATAAAGACGCTGAAAATACCTCGATAATCCACTTTTCTTTTTTTTTAGATGTATACGAAAGATACTCCGCAACATTTGATCCCAAAAACCCCATAACTGTTTTTTTGGTATGCGAGGCAATCATTTGAAGCGTCCGCTGGTTTAAAGTTGACAAGAAAGAGGAGAGAATTTTTGACCATGGATATCGCCTGAATTGTTAAAATCACTCTTCCAAAAAAACATGTAACCTCGATGAGAGCGCTTTTCTCGGCATCAGTGTAATTATATTTGACCACCTTTATATGATGTGTTAGGTATTTTCATATCAGACGGCGTCGCAATTAATATAAAACAAAACAAAAAAGGGCTCACCAACTCATAAGCGCTTGCAGTCTCAGGGATATTTGGGTTAAGTGTCCGATTTGTAGGGTTCCAGAATTTCCATGCACTCTATAGAATTATGAGGACGGTATCAGTAGAAACGATCAGCAGAAAGTAATCAAGGAAATCCATATTCAACCTGCTCAAGAATACTGCGCGTGAGGAGACTAAGAAAGCTTAAGCTCTCTAGAATACACTTATAGATTTCAGGCTCTAATGGGGACATCTCTCCACGTTTGCTGGGTGTGTTGTCGATCTTAATAATAAAAACACGTTAAACAACAGGTAGAACAGACCGGACGAGGAACGGAAAGCCCACGATGACAAGGAGAGATTATGAGTTAAAAACAATCTCACCATTGCGCTAAAACTGCGTCAACTCTGCCAAATGCCACGAAAAGCGATCCCTCAGATCATCAATCTGCTCCACCAAACAAAAACTCTTTCTCAACATCTCCTTGCCAGCTTCGGTCTCTGTAGCAGCATCCCATTTCCCAGAATTTAGATGCGGCGCTTTCCCAAAAACATTTGACACGAGAAGCGGCATGTCACCGAGGAGTGGGACAACCGGCATGGCTTTAAAGAGTTTGCCGAATTTATCGAGTTTTAGTTTTTTGCGCTTGTGGATGTCACGCTCTTCTCCCATGTCGTCGATGAGGTAGAGGGAGAAAGCTATACTCTTGGGGAGGAAGTTAGAGGGGTTTGAATAGGATTTTTTTTACTCTGATGAATGTATGTCGAGAGGTTGGGAGGGAGAAATTTTTGGAGTCAACGGCATCAATGGCATAAGATAGGAAACTCATGAGGATCTCGTCGGCGTGTTTGCAATTTTCCTGTAGCGATCGTTTTAGTTCTGTCGCGAATTGATCCTGTTGCCCGAGAAAGAGGTAGAGGCGGTGATATTGTGTTGTTTGATCCTCAATAACATAGTCTTTTGGTAGACTCGGATGGTTCTACCCAGAAATTAAGTTGGTTTGGAGAAAGCTTTGGTAAGTCAAAAGTTACCACGAGGGAGACATGGAAAAATCACAAAATCGATGCACACCTCTTGAATAACGAAAAATCATTATTCATCGACCCCTTAATATTCTTCATCGCATCCATAACCACACACATATCCATCGCATCTGCCAGCTGTCTCAAAAACTTTGACGACGGCGTCCCATCAAAAGCCTTCAACTCCGCCTCCATCTCGCAGAATACATCCGTTATAAGAACAACCGCGGCATCTCGAAACGACATGAAATCCATCATCTTTTCGACTTCAGGGCGAAGGAGCTCGTAAATTTGTATTTGTAGCTCTTGACGTTTTTGAGGGTCTTGGGCGGCTCCCTTCAAATTAGATGGGTAGAGTTTGCATCAATATCGTAAAGACGGTGGGTGATCCGTTTCAAATGTGTTTGAAAATGGAGATATGCTTACTTGTGGAATAGCTCTAGATGAGCTTCGGTATGAATACAGTCGAGATAACAGTCCTCTTCCAATATGCACTAAGTCCCTCTATCTCACCAGGATTTTTTTATAAACCTTAACACCATGTATACAATACAATCAAAAGGAATGCAAAACCGGCAACGAAACACCTACCATCCTCGATATCAACGTAGCTTCCTTTACAAAGAATGAAAACGGCATCCCCTTATCCACATCCCCGTCATACCTCACCGGATCAAACAACCCCGCATCCACTAGGTTGATATCGGACAACGCCGAAGCACCCCCACTTCCACACGCAACAGCAGGATTGGTGACGGCAGCATCCAAAAAGACATCATCAATCTTGACGGCCGAAAGCGCTTGAAGGTACTTTGATATCTGTTCAGTGAGTGCGTCGACCATGTTGTGTGCAAAACCGAATTGTCTCTTGTTTTTTTTTATAGCGGGGTTTCAAAAGGTCTCAAAAGCTCATCATCATCACATCCTTTCCATATATATTATTAAAAGTCACAAAGAAGGAATCAATAAAGAATAAAGCAGCCCATCCAAAAAGGCTCCAATCCAAACTTGAATGACTCTGTAGATATCAGACAAGTACACCACTCATATCCATCCTCAACACCGCGATTAAAATATGAAAAGCTGGTCTAAAGAAAACGAACAAAAGAATAAAAATTTGGTATCTAGTGCTTTGCAAGAAACAATCAGTCCAAATCCAGAGGAGTTTGAGCAGTCGATTGCTCCTTTGAAGTGGAATAATCCTTCCGAATATGAATAGGGAGTCCTTGTTTTGCGAACGTCCTCGAAAGGTCGGTAGATTCTGTTGCCAGGAAACATTAACCAAAGAAGAAATTATCGTTAGCTGAATGTTCCTTTCCTGCTCTCTATATCAAGCAAAACTTGCCTGTCATGCCAGGGAATGTTTTTGGTGAGTAAACTTCAAACACGTTGGTCCAAAGCACCGACTTCGCCGCAGAAAACTCTTTAGTGCTGTACAAAAAAAAGAGTTAATCGTTGATGCACGCCCAACAATGCATAATGAAGGTTTTAAAAAATCACTTAAAAACGACATAAATTACGACCAAAATGGACCAAAATAAAAAAAAATTAAAGCAAAACAAATGAATGATGGAAAAACTAAGCACTGTGTACCTATCAGCATCAATAAGATGGAACTTTAAACGAAAAGAGCCTTGAGTCCTGACTGACAAGTCATAAAACACAAAGAACATTCCCTCAGTCCCATCTACATCGTTAAGGATCATGCAAGGCGTCGCAAGTGATCCCACCAACGCCTGACAAAGCCTTGACTCATTGACGCTAAGCTTATCTATCGGCACCGGTTTCAAATCGTCTTTATCCCCAACTTCACCCCCCTCGCCACTCCCTCGCGGGTTGACAACAATATTCCGCTCTTCCTTTCCGTTCGGCGACCATAAAGACGCATGACAGACAAGCGTTGTGCATTCCCTTGGGCTTCGGTTTGTGCGTCGTCAGTGTTCGTGCAGAGAGTTGGTTGGAGGTGAAGCTGTCAGAAAAAACTGCGTCGCACATGGAAAGCAAAGGCCCCAAAAATTGAACCCCCAAAACCTTCAAAAAAAAAAAAAAAAAAAAAAAAGACAAGAAAAACAGAGCACGGCTAAACACACCTTAGTGCTATCCGCTCAGAACCATTTTTGAAGAAAAGCTGGAGGATGGGAGGAGGGTCGCTGGTTTTTTTTTAGACATCCTAAGCACAAGCTTGAGGGGAATAAAGGGTATATGCGAGTGGTGGCAAACTCACATGAGACGTCGGTCTTTTGTATCGGAGAAACCGCACATACGAGCGCGAACGGGTTGTTGTCTGATGATAAGCTCAAAGTCTTTGTCCGGTCTAAGAATTCAAATGATGATGTTTGAGAAAATAAGAGGTAGCAAAAAAAAAAAAAATGGTTAATTGTATACACCAGAAAACCCGTGTTCGAGGATAAAGGATTACGGCGCAAAAGCATGCTTTGCTAATTACCTCGGAGGTGGTTTCGGCTCATGAAGAAATTGGCTTCGCTGTTGGATATGCGCGTGGGATGATAAGGATTGGTTCAGTCCGGATGAAGGTGTTGAGGAAGAGGTGGTAGGAAAGTTAAAAGTGTTTACAGAGGGAGCTGAAGGCATCGATGTCGGTGTTGGCATGGTAGATGGTGACGCCGTAGTGAATTGAGATGGCTGCTTCCTTCTCCCTGACCGAGAGGGCGGGGATTCGGCAGACATAATCCCTCCTGACCGGTCTACTCCTTTCTTCTCCCTGTTTGTCCGTTTTGCTTCCTATCAAAGGTGGCTCGTACGAGCTAGAATAACTCCAACAGCAATCTGTTATGTAAACAATGTTCTTTTCTATGTGACTCGTGTGTGTGTATGTGTGTGTGTCTGATTGCGTGTGTGTGCGTGAAAGAAAGCAATCGATGGATGGATACAAGGATGAATGGATATCTGAGCGAGCAATGGATGACGGATGATGGATGATGGGTGATGGTTGATGGGTGATGGATGATGATGGCTGATGGATGGTTGGAACAGGAAGGATATGGAAGCAGCTGGAAGTGGAGAGCAGGACGGGGGATTGATTGGGAAGGTTGAGGGTCGTTTGGTTTTCAAACTTCGGGGTGAAAATGCCAAACGGATGGAAGGGATTTCGACTCTCGAAAATTTGCAAATATCATTAAATTTTAAAACTCTGCGCGACCGATCGGAATAGGGAACCATTCGGGACGTTGGAAAATGGAATTCACGTCCAACATCCAGAAAAACACCGCTCACCTTTTTCACAAGTGATCTTTTCCGTGTTCTTCAAGATGCTAAGCGAAAAACTGCTCTTGGAAACCTTTGTTTCAAGTTTTCTTTTGCAAGACATTTGTAGGCCTCACCATGAGGTATTTCATCATGAGTGCTGTCTTGGATTCTTTACGTGTCCTTTGGTCAACGGGTGGTCAACGTGTCATTTTGGTTTGTGAACAACGGTAACATGGTACCAAACCGATGGTAATGTTCTTATAACCCCAAGAAAGTATAGATTTATCAAAACGTTGTTGAGTATATATAATCACTTTGCAGACCCAGAGTGAGTCAACACGATGTAGAAAATCGATAAAAAAGTATTTGTTTAAAAAGACTTTGATGCTCGCTAGATTCTCCGTCCCCAGGCTTCATGAACAAAAATCTTTGATCCCATTACCGAAATTCGATGGCTGGTCAAACATTAAAAGCGGATCCTCAACCCGAGTGCAACGCATTTGTCTATCTTAATAAAAAAAATTACAGTTAAAGCTGCTTTAGTTGATCACATTAAATTTTTATTATTTCTATCAGGTTCAATACGAGGCATTATTTCTAAATATTTCTAAAACTGGAGGCTTGTTGTAAAAATAATGAGACGCTTTTTCTACTTCTTCCCACTTGCGTACATGCTGGCGATTTCGGGTGCGTATTTCGTCACAATCTCCTTTCTCTTCAACTTCATGGCAGCGGTCTGCAAATGAATCATTTGTAAGTGGACATAAAACGAGAAGTACTTCGCAAAGAGCAAAAAAAAGAATGGGAAACTTTGCTACGAAAAAGAGAATCAAGGGATTTTTGGAAAAAGGAAAAGATATGAAACCGAATGAAGCGAAAATGGAAAGGAAAGGAAAGGAAGCGAAAGCGGACGGGAAAAAACGAGTAACTTGAAAACGGCAGCTTACAAGCAATCCATTCAGCGGTGTCCATTCTTCTCCAACCACAACCACATCCCCCAAAATCTCTGCCGGCTTCAATCCAACCTTCTTTGCTACATCCCGAAGACTCCTCAATACCTCCTTGACAAGCGCTTTGTTTTGCGACAAAGCCTCAAGGTCCATCGATGAAGCTCCAGAGACTCCAGATGAAGCCATGAATGCTTGAGCCTCCTTTTCAACAGGCTGGACGAGCGCGACACAAAAGCTTTGTTCAGGATCACCGTAGACGCAGATGTTTTGGACATAAGGGGAGGTTTTGTAAACGGATTCGAGTTTTTCGAGCGCAATATACCTTTTCAAATCGTGTTAGTTGTAAAAAAAAAACCAATTCATATGCAGATTTAAAAAACTCACTCTCCATTCTGCAACTTGACAAGGTTCTTTTTCCTATCAATAATCGCCAAGTTTCCGTCGGGAAGCCATTCTCCGATATCTCCAGTCATGAGCCATCCATCATCGCTGAGCGTTTCCTTGGTGACTTCAGGCTGCTTGTAGTACCCTTTCATAACAGTGGGTCCACGAATCCAGACTTCACCTTGAGGACGGGGACGGTTGCGATGGGAATAGTTGGTATCAGCGACATCAACAAGTTTGACCTCCGCAGCGGCGACAGGCGGGCCGACAACACCGAGGCGTGAGAATTGGTCAATGTTCTAAAATATCCGGGTGTTAAGTCTGGTATTTGGAGATACAAAGAGTAGTGCATGAAAGTAGCAGGGAGATTTACCTGGAATGTCAACACTCCAACACACTCAGTCATACCGTATCCACTCACAAGCGGACACACGCAAACCGTCAAAAACTTTTGTGTGGATTTTGGGATAGGTGCACCTCCTGACACGGCAAACTTGAGTCTTCCACCGGTCTGCAACTTGATCTTGTTAAATACGAGCGTATCGAGAAAGGTGGTGGGGAATCCAATTTGAAGGAAGAACCATTTGAGGTCGAAAGCGAGGTGGAAGATTTTTTGTTGAAGAGGAGTGGCGTCTTTAAGCTTGGTCATGACACCCTTGCGGATACTACGTGTATGTTAGAAAATAAAATTTAAATTTATGTTTGAATCTTACCCTTCCCAGACTGCTGGAACACCTGCCATCATGGTAGGACGTAATTCGCGGATATCCCCTTTACAGTTACGGACGGAAGCGTCGGTGAGAGTCTTGACGGTACCGTAACCGATCGCAACGCCTTCGTGGAAAAGGGTGAGTTCGACGACGAATTCGAGAACGTGGGCGAGGGGGAGGTAGGCGAGATATTGCTCATCTTGGTTGATGTGGTCCATGATGTTGGTCCTGGCTCCAGCGATGGCGGCGACAACATTCCCGTGGCTAAGCATGACACCCTGGAACAAAGAATTGGGTTAAAACGGATAGAACTTAGAATGTTGACGATGTATATACCTTGGGGTTACCAGTAGATCCTGAGGTGTACATGATGCAGCAAATATCTTCTGGCTTTGGGGGGACGGGGTCGGCGGGATGTTCAACACCAAGTCTTTGAAGAGCTTCGAGAGAAAGGAACCTGACGTGCGGGTGAGAGTTGCGGAGTTTCTCCAACGACTGGACGGAAGCTTCTCCACTGAATGCCACGTTGCGGAGTGTAGGGACGATGGGAATAATTTTAGAGACCATGGGGAGGAGATCGGCGTTGGTGAAGAGAGTGGTGACTTCACCCTCGTTGAGAGAGTAGCTGAGACCTTCTTCACCAAGAGTGTCGTAGGCGGTTGTGATGGTGAGGGATTGGGTGAAGCATGCAAGGGCAACAAGCATCCACTCGCGACTATCATTTTTTAGAAAAAGAGATCAAGGGAGGCAAAAGCAAAGCTAGGTCAACATGATAATGGCTTACCTCGTGCTCGCAAAAATAGTAACCTTATCCCCTGCTTTAAGTCCTAAACTCCTGAACCCAGAGCCCAACCTCAAGCAAGCATGCTCAACCTCCGAATACATCATCCACTTGTACGCAGAAAGCTCGAAAAACGTCCACGTCTTGGTTTCTTTTGTCTCAACACCACCAATAACTTTGGTCACCTCCTTGTTTTCAGTGACCACACGAACAACAGATCTGCTTCCAAAGACGTTCTTGCCCGGCATTAATCTGCAGCTACGAACAAAGGCATCATAAACAGTGCCGACATCGGGACTTGGACGGGTAAGAAGTTCGTTGGGTGATCGGATGTTTCGACGAGGCTCTCCGTGTGTCTCTGTAGCCTTTCCGACGCGGACCGCACGGGGTTTGCCCAAGTTGGAGCGAAAGAGGACGATAGGGAATAGTAGGGCGACGAGAGCCCACAGTATGATTGTGAGGAACATGGTTATGAGGATCGTATGTAGAAGAGATCAAAAAAGATATGACGACACAAAAAAAAGAAAAAACAACGGGTCGAGTAGTTCGCCCTTTTTATAGTGAGATTTGGATCTCGAGTGAGATGACGGATGCTATTTGATTATTTTTTTTTAATTTGGGAAAAAAAGGGCTTTTTGAATTTCAGCACCTTCTTTTTCTAGAGTTTGTGCCCAACTCTGCACGTTTTGTGCGCTGTAACTACCTAATGATGTAATGCACGGGGTGACGTGCACCCTTTAATAATAGAAGAGAAAGACGAGGTCGAGTGATGTCATGAACCTTGTAACTTGTGTTGCACTGCGTCCCGTCAGCGTGGTATTGAGATTGGTGCAATACGAGAGGTAAAAGATGCCTTCAGCTGTGAGTTACAATGCCCTTCCTGTCACGTATTCCGTGCAGAGACAAACCACAACAAACAATATTCCATTGCAATGTGGATGATTTCACGGTAACCAAAACGACCCTCACATATCGCCTACTACATTATTTATACTATTTACCTTTACGGTCACTCACTCAATGTCCTCTATTATAAGGAGGTATTCCCTATTACCGGCCGGACGCGAATTTGTCTTGTCGTACAGCAGCCGCTAAATAATTTTTTTTTTTATTTTTTTTATTTTCTATTCTTTTCGCGAAAAAGAAAAAAAAAAAAAAAAAGTATAAAAAGGTGCCGAAAAGGTTCAGGACAGATGTCTCTCCAAACCACTCACACCTCAACATCACACCGACAACTGTCGACTGTCAACTACATACATAGACTTTAGACCCACCAACTAGCCATGTTCAGGAAGATCGCCCTCATCACCCTCGCCCTTTGTGGAGTGGCTATGGCACTACCGCAGACCTCACCAGCTGCGTTGAACCCCCTCATTCCCGCAACCTGCAAGACAATACAAAGAGAAAACTGTGACTTTTACTACAACTGTATCGAGGTTGCAAAGCCCTGCGGTGAAAAAGGATATGCTCGCAATTTCGGAGGAAACTTCTGTCGCAAATTTCAACAGAATGTACAAAAGTTCTCTACAAAGGGACAAGTATGGATCTGGGACGTCATGCAGTGTTTACAAACCTTCCTTGTACCTTACCTTGACAACAATGCAACCTGCTCCAAGATCAAGGATGATGCTTTCAAAAGCCACGCCGGATGCTACCTGAACGGCAGTGTCAGTGTCTGCGACTTGAACATCTTTGATTGGCTTACTCTCGTTAAGGTAAGCTTAATAATTGCTTCCCTGCATTCATTGTAAATATTTGTGAGAGATCTAACAATTATTAATCAATCTTCTTGTCCTCTTTACGTAAAGACCATCGGATTCCCCACACTTATTGAGATCAGAACTATCATGTCACAAGTGGAGGTCGGCAGTAAATGCGCTCTTGGCTACATCGAAGATATTCTTCGCTCTTTGGCGACAAGGCTCTCAACTGAACGCACTGATCAATCAATCACTTTCACAACCGTCTCTTTTACTGCTCTTCTTTTCTCGGTTTGGGATAAACCAATAGTCTATTTTGTCGCGTCTCCACGTTTTGACTCCATGTTTTCAATGTTTTAGACAAAATACTTTCTTTTACTTTTAATGAAAATATCAGACAATATATGAGGTCAAATTTAAAACACAAAAGAGCTTTTTTCTCGATACCAACGTCAATTTGTAAAAATGCTAGTACCTACAAGATTATTCTCGCTTGTGCAATAACTAACTGTATTTGCACGCTAAAATTTTGGTGGAAACTCTTTTCTTTCAAAGGATCGCGAAAGCTTACTTTTAAACAATAGCGAACATGCATGATTAAAAAATATAATTTGGTGGTTATGAGCATCACATATGCAGAGGTATGCTCACATATGCAGAGGTAAGTTCTATCCTTGCGCACGGCAAGAATTGCAACAAGTTCTCGCAACACGGTCCTTTTTCCCAAGCGAGTTGACTCTCTTTGTACCTCATCAAAGTCCACCCTTTCATGGTGGAAATTTCTCCGCTTTCAGGAGAAAACTGGTGCACAGCTGTTCAGTTGGGAGTGGTGTGTTTACCCGCGGTTGGAAAGGCGGCATATTTTTGTTTTCTTGCTTTGTTATTTGTGATTTTGTTTGAAAATAAAAAACATTCTAGGAGGTGCTTTTTCGGCAGCACTTTTAAGTACTCTATCTTCCCTTATAGACAGGCGTGCGTTTCTCTTTGAATGCCCGAAGGCCTAATTAGAGTGTCAACCAGAACGAGTATTAAAAATAAAAACCTTCAAGTCTGTCTTCTGTAGGAATAACCTGTGCATAACAAGTCTGTTCAAACGCTAACCCCGAAGCCCTAACAAAAATAAGGTCGATTTAAACAAAGGAAATTTACATGTCCAACTGAGATCCCTTCTCAATAGCTTGCTTCGCCATCTTAACAGCAACCGGCCCTAAAACACGTTAATATGGTGAGCATGTATTCGAGGCTCACCTCCGGGTATAACTTCTCGAGCGATCGCAAGAGCTTTTTCGAAAGCAGAACCATCCACGGCATGGTTCACCAAGCCTTAAAACATGAGCGCTGAAAAATTACATCTTACATACCATACGAGAATGCACTACGGGCATCAAGAACGCGGCCCGTGAAAACAAGCTCTTTGGCCTTGGACACGCCAATAATTCTCGGAAGCCTCTGAGTACCTCCAGCACTGCCGACAGGAAATTTAGCAAAGTCACCCAATCTTTTCGCAAAAGTAATTATAAACTTACCCGGGAATGATTGCGAGACGAGTTTCAGGAAGACCCAACTTTGCGCCCGCACCTGCACAGCTTAAATATAAAACGTAACATGTAACATTACCTGCAATTCGAATATCCGTAGCGAGAGCCACTTCCAAACCCCCACCTAATGCGGCTCCGTCAATCGCAGAAATTGTAGGAACAGGTAAGCTCTGCAAATTGATCAATTAGCAATAGAAACAATTAGATTAATACCTCTAAATCCGAGAAGGCCGACCGTAATCCGTGAACAAAAGCGGCTACCTGAGCTGGAGACATGGTGGCTCTTTCCTAATTTACGGTTAAGTGATATTAGAGCCCATAGATTAGAATACAAACACACGCTGAAATAATATACACAGAATGAAAGTTACCTTTAAATCCGCGCCAGCGCAAAATACTCTGTCGACCAGACTTCTTACAACAACGACCCGCACCTTTCTGACGACTTTATCAGTCGACTGAGCGAAAAAGAAATATACACTCACTCGTCAAAGCGTAAATGATCCAAAACTGAACGGAACTCGGACATGAACTGAACGCCCAATGCATTCCGAGCCTGCGGGCGATTGAAGTTGATGATGGAAATGCCTACGTTTAACAGGTTTATGAGTATTGGAACAAAAGAAAAGGGGTACCTTCATCTGTCCCTGTCAGTGCTTCCACGTAGCATTCTTTGGGGGCAGAGGTAAATAGGTAGCGGGCTAGTTCCCCTTTCCCTCGTGGATAGATCGCTCTATTGGCGAGACGAAGGAATGGCGATTTCATCATCATGCTGATACTTGCAACAATAATTTGAAAGACAATTCCGTTCCGAAATTTGCATGGGGTGGTAGAAACCCGATTCCTTCAGGTTTTATTAAATCTAAACGAAAAACCCCCCGATTTAAAAAAACAATCCCGTCACAGTCTAAACTATATTGAACGCAGAATCTTTGGATAAAATCCTCGATTTAACTCCATATTATTTATTCAGCTTATCTTTCAAAGGAAAACAACTTTTGCTCTTGAGACAAAAAGACTTGAAAACCACCCTATAAGAAAAATAAACCTTTTGTGAAGTATTTTATATCCGCATTCAACCTGAATTGCAGGTTTTTTTTTGATGAAACCCAAGAAAAATCGAATTCATATAAATCTTTTTTTAGCCCTGAATTTTAGTAAGGGTTCTTAACTGAAGTTTAAACGCAAGATAAAGAAAATTGCCAGAAAAAAGGATATAAGCCCGAGTTTTTTCCCATAGGAACAAAAGGCTTCAGTTTTTACGATTGTCATGTGAAACTTCTCATTCTATTTATTGTTGCCTATTGCTGACTTTGAGCATACAGCATAACTCGTGGATCTCTCGTCAAGTACTTTATAACTTGACGATGATTCTCCGTATTCCCCAACATTGCCATCCTATAGGCTTCGTTGTCCCGTGCAGACGGGTCATTCCGCGGATGCTGCACAAGACAAAACACGACCGCAAATCTACCCGCAGCAGACGCCATACGTATAGCCTCACTATCTTCAGCACCTGGATTCACCCTTGGATCAGTGAGTAAAACATCGACCACTCTCTTATGCCGAAACGTCGAGCCCTTGCTAGCCATCCGAATCGCTACGTTGTTTTGATCAGACGGGTCGACGCGTCGATCAGTAAGCAGAATGCGTATGATTTCCGGATGGCCGTTAACAGCAGCTTCACGAAGAGCCTCGTTTTCGTTGGCCGAAGGATCCACAAAGTTATCAGTCATCAAATATTTGAGAGTTTCGATATGACCGTTGGCGCTTGCTTTGCGGACGGCTTCATTGTCGTTAGCGGATAAATCAGAACCAGGATGTTCAGCCAACATCCGTACGATAGAGGTGCGACCGTGTTCACTTGCCAGACGAAGGGCTTCATGGTCGTTGAAGAATACATTTATTTTAGGACATTCCATTAATGTTTCGACAACGCGCCGGCGTCCATGGATACATGCCAACCGTAAACCCGCATTTTTGTTAACGGTTGGATCGACCCTTGCATCCTTTAGAAGAAGAGAAACAATGTTGGCGTGACCGTTTTCACAAGCACTGAGAAATGCGTTGTTATCGCATGCTGCAGGGTTGACTCGAGGTTCTTCAAGTAGTAGCTTGGCACTATCAACATGCCCAGCAATACACGTTAGCCGGAACAGGACGCTATCTGACATTCCAGGGTCAATGTCAGGATATGCGAAAAACTCCTTCAAAACATCTGTATGACCACGATTGCTAGCAGATATTAAAGCTTCATACTTATTTGCTCCAGGATCTACCCGGTCGTCTTTCAGAAGCAATGCCACAACGTCTGACTTGCCTTCAGCAGCACTTTCTCGAAGAGATTGGTTGTCAAAGGCAGACGGATCAAGCCTCCCATCTCTCAATAAAACGTCAACAATACCAGCATGCCCCTTGCGAGCAGCTACCAGTAGAAATTCAACTTGATCTTGAGCCAAATTCACTCGTGGGTCGTTTAAAAGGAGCTTGAGAACCTCAGTATTTCCTTGAGTGCATGCTTGTCGAATAGAATGGCTGTTGCCGACGCTAGGGTCCACTCTAGGGTCGGTGAGGAGGGTCCGCACGATTTCAGCGTTCCCCCAGAATGATGCCAATTGAATAGCATATAAAGGATCGATACGACCATCAGCCAATAAAGCCTCCAATACTTTCACCGAGCCTTTGCTTTGGTTGCAGACGTTAAGTATAGGATTGCTTTCCTCGTCAGCAACAGAAGGGTCGAATTCAGGATGAGACAGAAGGATAGGAATAAGGCCGTGGAATCCTTGAAAGGATGCCGTTGCCAATGCATCAATAAAAGCATTGTTGATATCATACATCCTTTCCGTGATCACAGAAAATGACTCTTCTTCCTCCGCTGACATTAAGGAAACGGAGAGAGAAGCTCCTTCGGCGTCAGCAGAGGAAGGACTTGACTTGGTTCTCAATCCGAAACCTGACGACTTGAAATTATTCAGTAATTCAGAAAGAATCTCGGGAGAGTTGAGGTACACGAGAAAGGTCAAGGAATCCGGACTGTTTGGGCAAGCTTGTACTTTCCCAACGGCTGTGATCAAAAGCTTCAGTCCAGAAAGGAGCAGGGCTCGGTGCGTGCTGCATATTTGGGAATAAAATCCCTGTCTGTCACGGCAAAAGACTGAAATCAACTCCATCGAAAGGTGATTTGTAATAGACAGATAAGCCGCGACGTAAGCAGGCCCAAGCTTTTCCCAATCGAAAGGTAGCTTCGGAAGCCTCATCCACGTGTGGCTTGTTAAGGACGTTTGATCGGGAGGTATCGGCCATTTATCTTGGCTTGTATGCTTAAAGTGGAACAGGTTATCCCTTGCGAAAGAGAAAGATGACTGAAAGCACCATGCCCGGTGGTGGAAAGTTGACAGGCATCGGAGTTGGACGACAGCATGAGGGTGGAGATAAGCAATGATTTTTGGGATGATTTCGACTGGCAGTGAAGACAGGGGGCCATCATAGTTTGCCATTTCACGGGAATAATCACTGAATCGTACTAAATCAGCTGTGATCACTGAATCGCACTAAATCAGCTGAAGAATGTTCAAGTACGATTCCACAGGATGATGCAATGACTTACGTTCGGCTGTGCAAAATTTTGTTGTTGACCATCAGTTACATGCCATAGACATCCATCCATCGCTCGCATTCCTAGTCAAGTTGCTGAGTTATGCCCTTGAGAGTGCTTATGGAGAGGTCGTTGTGTTTACAGATGTGAATATCAAGATTCAGGAATTTGTTGTTCTGCTTCACGATGAAATGGACGAATGCGATGGAACAACGAGCGCGAAACAAGTGTTTGCACGTATGACCAACGAAAAAGATACTGGCAATAATATTGATCAGCTGGATTTAAAGTAAAGAGGAAGTCATGACAGAAAAACAGTGTTTTTGACAGGATTACAGTCCCTCATCAATACCTTAATGGTAAGGATAATATGGTGAAGAATCTAGTCGTGCTCTGGAGAGATTATGCACTCTGGCGCCATATATATCCACCTGTATAATTAAATTCTTCGTTTTATCTGAGCATACGTGTGCTTGTGTATTTGTGTGTTAGCAAAATACGTAAATACGTAGTTGTACACTGAACCAGACCACGACAGACCGCAGCATAATAAAATAGCAGCCAGCGAAGCAGATGCTAAAAAAGTGTGCAGTGGCTCTCATGTACTAGTAGGCGGCGACATTTCGCGATGGACACCACCAACCAACCAACCAACCAGCCAACCCCTACCCTCCAGATACTCAACTGCCGCCTTCGTCAACACTCCAAAACGGCCTCAACCATTTCTTGGATCAATTCAGCACCCCTGTTTTCATGATGAACCCAGCACCACCTATTCAAAAACCAAAAGCTGCTCAACACCCTTGTTTGAAATTGCGCTGAGAAAATATTTTTCTCCGACTTTCAAAGCAGAAAAAAAGCACATCAACATGGCATTCCCTGGAGGCATTGTGAGCATCACCGTCCTTCCTGTCACCGCTTCCCGTCAGCTCACCCGCGTTTGGTCATCGTCCCCACGAAGCCTGGGATGCATGCTGGAGAATTTGACCTTCTTCTAATCCCTTGCATGGGGCGATGACCGTTAGTGGGAGGGGCTTCTTGGACATGTGGACACCATGCCTAACTTCTGGACAACCAAATAGACTTACACAGTTCTTCTCTTTCTTTCCTACCATTTAGCAACCACAAATCATTATCCTTAAGGACGGCACCGACACCTCCCAGGGTCGTGGCCAGCTCCTCTCCAACATTAATGCGTGTGTTGCGGTGGCCGACACCATTCGGACGACCCTTGGCCCCAGAGGAATGGACAAGCTTATTGTGGATGGAAAGGGTATCTTACTTTTATGCCTGCCTTTCTTTTCTGCTTTAGTCATAGCTTCTGCGATAAAAGAAGTTTTGCGCTAAACTTTTTTACGCATGGCGTGTGTCGCTTACTTTAATACCATAGGCGAGGTGACTATCTCCAACGACGGTGCAACAATTCTTCGGCTCTTGGACATTGTACATCCCGCTGGAAAGGCTTTAGTGGATATCTCGAGGGCTCAGGACGCTGAGGTTGGTGGAATGGATAAGGCTTGGCAGAGCATGGCATCTGCCAAACTACGGTTTTTTTATCTTCCGACCCTGGACCACGGATGTTGACATTGTTATCGGTGTTATTGAAAACAGGTCGGTGACGGAACCACCAGTGTCACACTTCTTGCTGGGGAACTGTTAAAGGAGGTGAAGCAATTCATTGAGGAGGGCGTATCTCCCCAAGTCATCGTCAAGGGTTTCCGAAAGGCTTCCGTTTTGGTGAGTTTAAAATCTCGAAGTTTTGAGGCGTCATTTACTGATTGCTCATTTTATTTTAGGCTGTCAACAAGGTGAAGGAAATGGCTGTTGCTATCGAGAGAAAAGATGTCAAGTATGTTTATAGTCATCTTTTTGTTAAATTGTTTTCTAATGCATCGATTCTTCCAGGGAATTCCGTGAACTTCTCGAGAAGTGCGCCGGTACCTCTATGTCGTCCAAAATCATTCACTCGCAGGGAGATTTCTTCACAAAGATGGTCGTCGACGCTGTTCTCTACCTTGATCAAGAGGAGCTTAACGAGAGGATGATTGGTATCAAGAAGGTTCCCGGTGGTGCAATGCAAGACTCGCTCTTTGTTGACGGTGTTGCTTTCAAGAAAACCTTCTCCTACGCTGGATTTGAGCAGCAGCCCAAATCTTTCAAAAACCCTCAATTTTGTCTCTTAACGTAGAATTGGAGCTTAAGGCTGAAAAGGACAACGCAGAAGTCAGGATTGATGCTGTTCAGGTAGCCTTTGCCTCGGGAAAGCTGAAAATACCTAGCTTCCTTTCTGATATTATTAACGCTAATCTTTTGAAACACTATAATTTAGGATTACCAAGCTATTGTTGACGCCGAGTGGAGAATTATCTACGATAAGCTTGAGAAGATTGTGGCCACCGGTGCAAAGGTCGTCCTTTCCCGCCTTCCTATCGGTGACCTTGCGACCCAATACTTTGCCGACCGTGATATTTTCTGCGCTGGACGTGTGGCTAGCGAGGACATTAGCCGTGTTGTCAAAGCCGTTGGTGGTGCTGTTCAAACAACTGTCAACGACATCAAGCCCCATCACCTTGGCACTTGCGAGTACTTTGAGGAGAAGCAGATTGGAGGGGAGAGGTACAACTTGTTCAGGGGTTGCCCCCAGGCCAAGACCTGTACACTCGTTCTCAGGGGTGGTGCCGAGCAGTTCATTGCGGAAGTGGAGAGAAGTTTCACGATGCCATTATGATTGTCAGGAGAGCTATCAAGAACAAGACTATTGTGGCTGGTGGTGGTGCTACTGAGGTAAGTTAAAGAGCCTTTTTTTAAAAAGCTTCGTGATTCTCGAATTATCTGTACATTGAGTCAACGTTAATCCGGAATGGTTTTAGATGGAGCTTTCAAGGTACTTGAGGGACTATGCGAAGACTATTGAGGGCAAGCAGCAGATGATCGTTTCTGCCTTTGCTAAGGCACTCGAGGTCATTCCGCGTCAACTTTGCGCTAACGCCGGTTTCGATGCTACCGACATTCTTAACAAGCTCCGTTACAGGCACGCTCAGGGTACGTTTCTTTTTGCATTTTTCTAGTTCTGGTGTATTCTACCTATAGTTTATGCCTTGATTTCTAATTATTGTATGTTTATAAAATAGAGGGTGGAAAGTGGTTCGGTGTGGACATTAACGCCGAGTCAATCACCGACAACTTCGACGCCTTTGTCTGGGAGCCCGCTCTTGTCAAGACCAATATGATCTCTAGTGCCACCGAAGCCGCCTGCCTCATCCTCTCTGTGGACGAGACCGTTAAGAACGCCCAGAGCGAGCAGCCCGGTGCCCAACCCATGCGGGGCAGGGGCCGTGGCCGTGGTCGTCGGTGAAGATGAGAAAACTGGTGAAAAAAGAAATCATCCTGACTCAAGTTCTGCTGGGTTTCTGTCTTTTTATTGTGGGGTGTGTTATGTGTGTGCGTGTATGGAGTTTGAAGCCCTTTTCTTACTTTTGTTTATGTAATCTGGAGCTGAAGTTGGCGGTGCTCAATTGATCTCTTGGAAATGTGTATGCTGTAGATGATGCACGACATGTTCTTGTTCTCTTGTCCTTTCGGAAAGAGGAACGATTCTTTTGTTTAAAAACAAATTTATGACGCAAATATTTGGCTATTCTCCTTCATTTTAATTTTGAGTTGTTCCTTTGCCATCAGATGTATAAGATTCAAAGCTCTTCAACGCTCTTCCGGGGTCACCGTCTATTATGAGCCTTGCAGGAAACTACGCGATATTTATTTTGATGAAACTATATTTATAAGGTTCCAACGAGAAGCAAATCAAGAAGGTCGAAGTCATTTTCATCCGCTCGAAAGATAATCATAGGCGAAAAACGCCTTAAGACTTGCATAAAAAGTGCTAAAATTCTCTCTAACAATCATCGTATTCGGCACATCTGCTTACGCAACTACACCCAAAAAAAGACATTGCGACGTTATGCTCCGCCATCTCCAACAGCTGTCTTCCACGTCGCAAATCCCCACCCCTAGCCACATAATTCAGAAATGCTTCCGAGAGTAAGATGACGACGAAGCCGATGGTGGTCCTCCATAGCCCACGCCTGGACCGGCATATGATGGCGACGAAGGCACTGGAACAGGCGAAGCCGACGCAGGGAACAAATCATCCTTTTTCCCCAACACCATGTTCAAGATGCCTTTCACAAGATTTGTCTTTTTAGGCCGAGACGTTGTTGTCCGTGATGGTGTGTTAGGGTCTACATCGAATGGTTAGACCTATCGCAAAGACGAGTGTTGGACTCACCAAATGACGGAAGAGTGTATTCGTTCGCGCTCAATGAGATAAAATACATGAAAGGGACGAGCCAAATCATGAGACCAAAGAAAGTGGCTATATCACGGAACCGGTAATGATTTTCGGTGAACCAGAAGAACCACAAAAAGTGGTTTGTGATGACAAGGACTTTGAGGCGTTAAATGAAAAGGATGTTTGGTGCAAGTCTTACCGCAACTTCCAAGAAAAGTCGGATTTGTGAGTTGAATGTTGGGAAAGTCTTGAAGCATCAGAAAATATACTCCTTGACATGCGAGGGAGAAGGAGGAGGCGGAGGAAGGGGAGGCGGTCGAAAATGAAGAGGAAGATGTGGCAACCAGTGATGACCTTGATAGCATTAACTTTCATAAATAGGTGATGATGCTTACAAAGGTCGTATAGCGGATTACTTTTTTAGTTAAAACAGTGTATTCCTGGACAAAGGGTTAGAGAAGACTCGTGTGGAGGCATGCAACTGGTCAATTGATCAATGTCCAGATCTCACCTCAACCAATTCCGCCAGATAATATAACCCAGACGCTAAAACAGTCAAAAAGCGTCGTCAGCACAACGCATCCAGGCATCAACAAGACGAATGAATTTAAAAACAGTGCGTGCGCAACAGACATAACACCTGCACGGACCAAACTCCAAAGAAATTGCATTGAGACAAAACCTACCTAAACACAGCGTCACGAAACAGAATCCCAGTATCGCGCCTACGTATCCTAGAAGCGAGAGGAATGTCATTGCTGCGAGTTTCTGCTTTCCCTGCAAGCCCCTGCTGCCTGGATAGTTTCGTTGTGTGCAACAAATCTGAGCAGAAATTTGGAATCTTTAGAGCACACTAGATAAAGTAGTGGAATCCATCTCTCAGATTACAACTTGATTCCGGATGATTATGGAACTAAACATAAAGTAGAAGTTTAAAATAAAAAATAAAACGCTACTAAAAAATCTAGATTAAAAAATAAGGTAGAAAGAGTTAAAGTGCGAGATTTGATAAAAACGACAAAAGAATTGAACATATATAAAAAGACACGACAGCCACGAACAAGAATAAAGAGATACGAAAGAGATACATAAAAGAGATTTCGAATGTAAGAAAGTACGGAAACAAAAATTTAGAGAAAACTATAATTGGGGAATATAGGGGAAAAGCAAGGAAATAAAGAAAGGTGGACGACAAAGAGATAGAATCCACGTTGGAGGGAAACATCATGTGGAGTATTTAAGTACAAGATGAAGATAGTCCCAAACATGATTTGGAGTTCAGGGTGAGACTTGGTTGAAAGGGGTTGTAATAACAGCTATTTAGGGAAAATTGGAAACTAATCTCTTGTAACAACACCAAGAACGGAGCCTCCAGGAGCTTTCTGGAACTATATTGATGATAGAAGAAAAAAAAAGAGACAAGTAAGTACTATGATATCGAACAAAAAGTTTTGACATGTAATAAGAAATAGCACCAATTGGCAAGTATTGGAAAAAAACTAACCTCACGCAACAACTCAAACGGAAAATGATCCAACACCATCGTCCGACTCACAATAATCTCACAAAATTCTTCTTTCCTCGCCCACCTTGGAATATAATGATACTTCCCCGTCCGATTCACCTCCACAGCTTCTACATCTTTCTTCGCCTTCCCCTTCTTAGTCGCAAGACTCGAGGGCGGGTAGAACGGCTGCGACAATTCAATCGGACTAGAAGGTTCATCTTCCTCATGTTCTTCAACATTAATCATGACATGAAGGCCACCAGAAGGTCGTCGTTTGGATACCTCCGCAACAACTTCATCGACATCGGATTTCCGACGAACATTTGCACCCATGTCTTCAACAAGATGGTCGATGCGGTGACGACTTGCTACAGAAGACGCGCGACGACGACGCACGGCTGCAAAGGCGTTTTCGGCGGTGGTGGGGTTGGATGGGGCGATATGCAGAGGGACAACTTTAACTCCAGCTCCGTTCTTTCCAGACGACGAGAGAGCAGAAGCCTCAAATGCTGCAACGTCATCATGTCGAAGAGCCTCTGTCAAAGCCGCGGGAGCATCAGAGTGAGCCGATGACGAAAAGTCCTTCGATGACGGTGGCTCTTCATCGAAATCAGTTGCGGCCATACGGAAGATGGAAGCAGGGGCGGAAGGTCGACGTCGGATGAACCTGCCCTGGTGTGCACGATGCCTAGATTTAGACCGATGTCTTCCGGCCCGCTCTTCTTTTGGGGACACTGGCGGCTCACTCTTTCTTTTGAGAGTATATCACTTTGGTCTTTAGACAAGCGAATAGGCGATCTCCCTCTCCTGCCGCCGCCACTTCTCCTTCTCTCAATATCCTCCTCCTCCTCCTCCTCCTCTTCTTCATCCGACGAGTAGATACCTGGCTCCTCCCTCACCTGCCCGGTAATCCCACCCTCACTCATATTCACCATCGATCTCCCACTCCTCAATCTTGCTGCCACATTCGCTGCAGCAACACTCTCATTCGGCGAGACAACACCTCCGTCCCACTTTGATCCAACCCTCCTCTTCCGACTCCGACTCCTCGCTCTCCTCTCTTGCCGCCTTTTCTCCCTCTCCGTCTTTCTCTGCTCCCTCCCATCAACCTCACCCACACCCATAATCTCCATATCATCCCTCCTCAACCGTCCAAAAATCCTCCCTCCCTCCCTCTCCCCCTCAACAGCTATATCTCCAAGCGACCCACGCCGCACCTTCCTCTCGGAGGTTAGCGTGTCCAGGCTACCCGCTCGTCGTCGCGTCACTCCCCTCAACGGGTTCGGCATCACAGCAGGTCCTCCATTATTCCCTTTCCACAATCTAAAAGGTCCACTGGTCCCAACCTCCTCCTCCTCCCCAACCTTCAACGTCGCCATCCTTTTAGGAGAAGTCGGCGATACTGCCACCGCTTCCTCCTCCATCCCCTCCCTCAACTGCGAAGTCGACGGATGATGCCCTACAAACTTTTCCTTGATGCCGTCCGTCCCCTCCTTAATCCTACCCTTAATATTATCTGCCCCGTCCAAAATCCTATCTTTAATCCCCTCCGTCCCATCCTTGATCCTTCCTTTAATATTATCCGCTCCATCTAAAATCCTATCCTTAATCTCCTCGGCTCCATCCAAAATTCTATCCTTAATCCCCTCAGCACCATCCCTGATAATCTCTCCAGCCTTACTCGTCGCCTCAATAGCACGGTTAAAGACCCCACCAATCGCCTTGTTCAACTTCAACGGCGGACGTCTCAGTTTCTCCATATGAAGAATTCGCCCTGGCACAAACATTGGAATCGATGGGAGGACCACCTGACTACCATCCGGCGCAACACCCTGAAACCAAGTGTTCCCCTTCTTCTCCGTCAACGCTTCCGCCATCAATTCATACCGGTTCCCCGCTCTCAACGACATAGTACGTCGTCGAATCAACGCCAAATCCTCAGGAAACAACTTCCCACTAGGTGTTCGACGATGCAACAATCCAGGTCGATCTTTGATAACCCTCCCTCTCCCCTTTTTAAAAGACACATCCCCGTCATTATTTTTTTAACAGGTCCATGTTGACAACAGATACGGGCCCCAAGGACCGATCCAAAGACTCGCCATTTCGGATGATCGCAATTCATGATGACGCGGCGGACGTCGAGTTTAAGCATTTCCATCGAGTTTTTTGAAACACGGGGGACAATGTCGTCACCCATGATGACGGAAGTGCAGAAGGATTCAAAGTGGGTAGCGGCGGAGGCAGAGAGGAGACAGCCTGGGGGTTCGTAGGCATAACAACAGGCAGTGGGTAACGGTCTCGCAGCATACTTGTGACGAGAGCAGCGACACCCTGTAATCAAAAAAATGAATCAGTAAGACTTTTGAAGTCCCTAAAACAATGTGATGTGGCTCGAAGTATGAAAATAAACAGAACGTCCATAGAAGATATATGTTAACTTAAACAAAAAGAAAGAAGAAAGAACAAGGAGAGTGAAGAACTTGTATGAAGAGGATTGTGAGAAATGAGAAACAAACTAGAAAAGATACTAACCGCTCCAAGCGAATGTCCCGTCACCACAAGCGGCCACCCAAAACACGGACTTCCCGAATCTTCCAAAATCGGCCCCAAAATACCTTCCCTTTCAATATCCTTGACAATATTTCTTGCCGTCCTCAACATCCCCGAATGCGCATAATGCACCTCCTCCTCCCCAAGCTCAGGTATGTAGAAATCCTCTAAATCAAACTTCAAATCCACAAGCACATCAGCAGTAGAGAATGTTCCACGAACAGCAATGACGACGGTCTCCGTGTCTGGATCCCGGACAATCAGGTAGGGCGTGAGGAACAGGGAATTGTCGAGTTGATGACGGACGAGCTTTTCTGTGTCAATGATGGCGGCGATATCGTCAGGGTTGTAAACAATCTCAGCGAAACGGGCGAAATGAAGAATATCGTCGATTTCTTCACGGGTAACAGTTCCTTTAAGTTTCTTAACGGGCGCGACGGGGGTTGTGGGACTGAATTCGACGGTGGTGGAACCTCGTCGGAAAATACGATGATTCATGCGCTTCTTGCGACGAAATGTCCAGGGTTTGAATTTATTGTCAGCGTTAGGGTCGTCTGCATTGCGGAGGTTCCCAAAAAGATTTTCGAGGGGGAGGGTTTGGGAACGGTTTGGGTTTTGGCGGAGATTTGCACCCCATGAACGGGTAGTTAGGGTGGGTGATGTTGGGGATTTTTTGGGGAGATGAGAGGAGGTTTGAAGAGGGGTTGTAGAGTGTTCGGTCACTGGCTGGGAGAGGTTGGATTCGGTGTCGACGGTATGATCTGTAGAGCCCTTTCGGAAGGCGCGGCGAGCCAGAGACCATGGGGAAGATATGGAGACTGTGGAGGTGGATGCAGCGGAAGGACGGCGGTCGTGAATGAGAGAAGAGGGTTCATTAAAAGGATCGGAGGTGTTCTGAGCGGGTGGAGTTGGTGTTTTGCGGTCAGTGTAGATGGAGGAGCCGGCAGATGTTTTTGAAGATCCGGCAGTAGATGAGGAGGGGTTACGGTTATGGGGTGAATGGTTGGAGAGAGTGGTGCCGTCGGAATCCACGTTGGTAGGAATGTCGCAATGTTGTCTACCAATGCGGGAGTTGCATGTGGAGTAATCACAATCTCGGAATTCTCATCGACGCCAGGGAGATTGTAAGCTAATTGCGGCGCCATCCCAATACTCTTTCTTCGTTTCATATTTCTCAAGTTATCTTGGGGAACGACCGACGAAGGTTTCCTATCCGCCAACTCTATCACGTCCATACCCTCCGATGAAGCATCCAAATCGTTGAGCAATGCTCGTTCCATTCTCAATCCCGTATTGGGTATATTCGTAGACATGGGTCTAGTCATCCACCGTGGCTGAGATGAGATATACTGCCTTGACGAATGCGTCGAAGCAGCTCCCAAAGTCGGTGTCGGGGAATACCCACGAGCAAGACTCAACGTTCCATTTGGCCCACCCCCGATAATGGCCAAACTGGCCACTTCGGTGGAAGCCGAGGCGACTGCTGCAAGCTCATTCAGCGTCTCTGAGGAGTCCAGTTGTGGAAGAGAGAATCCATTAGGTTGCTCCAGGATCAGCCTGCGGGCCTGTCGAACCTCAATGATCCTCTTCTGCTCCCTTTTCAGCAAAATAAGCCCCCAGCGCAATATCTGACGGAGCCCAGTCGACATCATGAAACAAGTCTGCAAGTTCATGCGCTACATCCCTCATAACATCCTTTGATTCAGCATGATGATGGTGATGCTGAGAATGGTGGTGTGGGTGGTGATGCGTGTTAAGAGCGGGCGAGATCTGCAGACCCCTAAAACAAAAGGTTTCGAGACGGCGCTGCCAAATCTCGACTCTTTTCTCCATGGGAGACGTCTTTGATTTTCCGGAACTGAAGAGGAAACCAAAGAGAATAAGGAACCATATGCAGAGTGCGGCAAAGCTCCAGGCGATGACCATGTGCACAAGAAGTACAGATTGAGTGGGGAGAGAATCCTGGCAGCCAGGGTGAGCTACACGAAGGTTGAAAGGGCCGTAAGCGACATAAATTCCGAAACATTGAATGGCCTGCGCAGTATTAAGTAAAGATACGAAATTATATAACTATATTTCTCAATTCCCTCTTACCAATTCAGTGAAGATGATTATTGTAGAAAGGTGAATAAACGGGCTTTAAACGGGCGAGAAAAAAAAAAACAAAAAGGTTAGAGGTCATCAGGTTAAAGGTTGTAAGCCAGCCGACCTAAGATATCTTCTAGGGCCAGGCTTGGCCACGGTACCGCTCATGGATAGGAGAATTATGATCAAATCCAGTGGAACTTGTAAGGAAAGAATGATGATAACAGAAAGAGTATAAGCTTTCAGCAGACGATGCAGCGAGCAATCGTCAACTATTGCCGCATAAGCGACAACCGTACATGATAGCCTGTCAAAAGAAAGAAAGGAATCAGGAAGAGAGTGCGACAAAAGCCATCATCTGAGTCCAGACATGCATGAGCATTCCATGACGGGTTCCCAGATTCAAAGGTAAGAAGGTCGTAATTACCAGATTCCGTGGAGAATGATTCCATAGGTGGCAGGGATGTAAAGGTCGTCATAGGCAAGGTTGATCTTTCGGCGAAGATGAGCAGTCGACCCATTCCCAACGGCAAAAGACCTTATGCTTTTGACCTTGTTCCCGCAACCCTTTTGAATGATCTTTGACGGCCAACCTCTCTATACCAGAGTAAAAGATATCGGGGCGATGATAATGACAATGACAATGATGATGACGATGATGCTTATAATATGATAAATGTGAGATCAAAAAGCCCTCCGTGTGTGTCCAGTCCTGCTGGTTCTCCAGGGGGAAATAGGGATAGTTCAGAATTGATCTCTAAAAACTATGTGTACGGCTCGCCCTCAAAGCAATGCGGTATGTATCGCAGATGCTGTAATCGACTCTTGCACCCGTATTCAGGTCCGAGGTGAGCTGGCCCTCCACAACGATGAGTGTTGAGTGATGCTCCGAGGTGGGTGGGTGGGTATGAATGAAGGCAGGCACGCAGGGTGGTGGTAGAAATAGTTAATGGGTGCTCGTTGTGCCGCCTCCCACAAATTTATTTTTTCTTTTGACCGAATTCTTGAGACACACACACCACCCCCTTGACTCCTCCGACAAGGTTTCGTGTCGTGTAAAACAGTTTGCCGATCCCGAAAAAAGAATAGAAAAAAGTGTAAACTTTGATTTCTGTAAAGAAGAAACTGCGAGAGTTCGTGTGCGCGGGGTCTGGTATCGGGCCATCCAAAAGCTTTCTCCAATTTATGTTCAACCATAATTGCAGATAATAAAACTTGTTACGTACCTCAAAGGCGTGAACTTCCAAGGTGCATGTATATCCGATAATATGAGACATTTCTTCCCCCCCCCCCGTCATTTAGACGAGGAACTCCTTTGCTGTTGCCGACGTTCAGTTCACAGTCATCATCTCCAGTATGAATGAATGGCGCTTTCTGTAACTTGGGGACAGATCTTTGCGACAGATTCGTCAGAGAAATTCTCAGGAGCTCCCGCAAACTTGGAGGTGCGAGAGAGTAGAACACTCCTTCCTCACAAAGGTCCGAAAGAGACATGTCGATATTCTATAACGATTCGTCGCATGAAAGAATTTGGTGAGCTTTCATTCTTCCAGAAAGATGAGTAAATCACAGATTAGCTTTAAATGACCCAACACTAAAGATGTTTGAACAAAAATGCTGGGGTGCACTTCACCAATATTGGCCCATGACATTCTTTGGACGTGCTCCGAGATGGGATGTTTCATGACTCCGAATGGGATCTTAATAGCAGAGTTTGAAAAAGTTTCTATCTGCTCCCTCCAACGCCTTAATTGATTTTGGTATTATTATAAAGTCGAAGTTTTCTCCGTTATGGAAAATCCAATACTTCTGACCCATCAATCGAATGCTCGGGGAACGCTTCATATGATGCTATGAGCTCAACGGCTCTGAGGACGGCGAGCTTCTTAAATGACCGATGACTTTAACTCCGACGCGACGCGGGTTACGTCCTATTTATACGACGAAGCAATGCAAGACAGTCAAGCGCATGGCCAGTTTCTGCCGTCTCTTTAAACATTCAGGCTCTTTGCAACGCCAAATCCTACCAAAACATTCCATGCTGTTGCATAAGGTGCGAGTTGAGAGTTTAGTGTTGACGCTGATGAATAGTTGACAAAGGCCACCAACCCCTCATCCCCTCACCGATCACCCTCTTGACTGATGTTTCTCCCTCTTTCCTTCCTTCATTCATTCCTCCCTCCCTCCCTCACACACACCACCACACCACCACCACCACCATCACCACCAACAGCCAGAGCAAACCTTGTCAGCCATCGCCAAACAAACATAAATTAAAAAAATCAATTTCATTTTCCCACTTGCTTCACCACCAACCCGCATCCTCCCTCGGCCCTCATCCGTCCTCATCCTCACGACGTCTTTCACCATTGAACCCACACTCCGTCTTTGGCACCTCACATACACACGTCGGTGTTTGGACCCGCCATCCCATTGTTGGCGTCGCCCAAAAATTGGTAATCCGAGGAAAGCATAAAAAAATATATTTACAGTGAACTCGCACCGCCATCAAACAACAAAAACAACTTCACTTGCAAACTTTAGGGTATTGGGCTGCTCCCCTGCCAACCACCATCTACCCATTCATCCATCCATTCTTGTCATCTCCTACTCCATCAGCAGCACACTGTCAACTCAAGATGGACATCTCCCAGGCTCAAGACATTGTTCAAACGTCTGTGCAGATGCCAAAGCCCTCTTCATCCGCTTTTGACGCCGTCACGGCCATATTCCCCACCATGGACTGGCTGTTGGACAAGGATGAAGACTCCATCACCCTCAATCACAACAGTATCAGCCTCGACATGGACCCAACTTACTTTCAGCAATTCTCTGTTCGAGAGCACTCTTCGCGTCTCCCCAATATGAGCTCCATGGACTCGTCTTATGGTGCATTGGATGTTTCCGGTGGTGCTTTCCAGACCTCGAACGCTCATAACCTTGAAATTGGGGATGTGTTGCCCGCGGTCGACGCAGTTCATCAGCAACAGCTGTTAGTGAACGGAGGAACGTCAATGATGATGGCTCATGTTGACTTTACGCATACTCGAGCATCCTCGATACATGAAGCGCTTGCTGCTGCTGCAGCACAGCCCTTTCCTTGTTCGGAGCCTCAAGTTACGTTATATAGGGAGGCCAGGCCTCGTCGACCCAAAGAAGCTGTCCCACCGCCATCGACCATCACATCTCCCCCATCGGAATCTCTCGCAATGCCTAACATTCCCTCTTTCACATCCCCATCGTTCAACTCAATGGCATTGCCGGACGACGCAAAATACCAAGATGCAGACTTGACCGCCTACTTTGCCTCCCTTACCGACACCTCCTTTCTCCGAGCGCAAGATTCAGCCGTCGCAGCCATCACCGCCGCCCGTGCAGTTTGGTCTCGAAGTAGATCTTACCGTTCTTGGTCTGATCCCACCTACGTCGTTTGATGCCGCGTTCAGGTATACGGACTCAGGGTCGACTATGGCACTTGATGAGCCGTACTTGGATTCGCCGTCGACGTTAGATGAGAACGAAGGGTGTTTTGGGTACGGGGAAAAAGAGCATGGTGAGCCGGGACACGAGGGAAGGAGGCGGTCTATAAGTTGTGTGACGGGACCAGCTCAGGGGATGGTATCGTTATATGAAGTGAACGCGTTGGCCATGTTTCCGACGACGGGGAAGGCAAGGAAGGGTTCAATCTCGAATGTACGTTTTTTTTTCAACACGACTTCATATGATAGCTTAAATATTTTGAACTAACATCATTTCCATTTCAAAAACTTACATGTTTCGTATAACATTCCAGCGCCAGCACCCTTACCTGGACACGAAGTTCCCTACTAATTCAGGACCTGTCGTTGCCCAACTCCCTACACCTCTTCCACAGGACACCTTCACAGGCCCTTTCTTCTTCGGGCCTAACTCTACAAACCCCATCCTCATGCAACCCACCTCCCCACATCACCCCAAAAAACCAACTCCGCGTCGCAAATCCACCAGCGGTGAAGACCGTCCTTCCACCCGTCTCCGTCGCCCCTCAGCACCCGATACCATTAAAACGCCCTGGCCATCCCCTCCCATCTCACTCCCATCCTCCTCTCCACCCTCATCTCCACAACTTCAAGAAAAAGTCTACTCTACAGTGTGTGTCCTTGAATTGACTTTTCCCAATGGACTCTCGATCATGAGACGAAAGATGGATGGATGGATCAATGCGACGCATTTGTTGAAAGTGGCTGGGTTCATGGATAAAGCGAAACGGACAAAGGTGTTGGAACGCGAAGTGCATTGTTGTGTGCATGAGAAGATTCAGGGGGGTATGGGAGGTATCAGGGGACATGGTGAGTTACCATACCTTTCAGCGCCATGTTCATTCATTAGCATCGTTGTGCTTACATTTTTATACGCCATTCTATTAACTTTCTAAAACAAACCCTATATCTCGCCCTCGTCTATTTACTACCACAGGGTCCCAATCGATGCCGCCAAAGAGCTCGCCACCAAATTCTCCATCCACGACAAAATTCAAAAGATCCTTGCAGACATATAGACTATTACAACATTGGAGCCCTTTTCTGTTGCAGAAAAAGCATCGCCTCCATCTTTTCTTTTCATATATGTCCCCATTTTTCATAAGAGCTATGAGTTTTCGCTCATTTTTTATTTTCCCATTTTGTTTTCTTTTTTTTTCATGATTGCTTTCCATAAGCAAAAGTAGGATACATCATTCTAACATTCTCTTCTTGCTGCTTTCCGGGGAGCTTTCCCCGAAACGCTCATTTTTATGAAATTCGTTTTTTATAACGAAGAAGCTTTTTTCTGCTCAATTTCTGGTGGGGACTAAAACGCGTCATCATGTTCGTCACGTCCTCCCTACATATCACCCCTCTTTCCTTCTTTTTTCAAAGCCGCTTCTTCTGGCTCTTTTTGCACTCCCCGTCCATGTTTATTTATTTTCTATCTTCCTTTTATTTGCCTATATGCTGCAATGTATCCCCCCCCCCCCCCCCAAAAAAAAGAAAATACCGGCAATAATGTTGACGCGTGACCCGGGAAGTCAAAGAAGCAACCCAAAAAAAAGTCTCTCCAAAAAAGCTTGGTTCCCGTATAAGTACATTTTCATATATCAGGGCCTTGCCACTATCAACACAACCCGCGACGGTACGAAATGCTTTCATCAACCCCTCTCTACATTACACTTCTCATCTCAACCCTCCTCATCGCTATCGCTCCTCTCGTCCCAGCTCCAGGCTGTTACCTTCATCACTGTTACCGCATCAACGAGGGGAGATGTTGTTTAACGAGTCCTACAGGGGTGGGTTTACAGGATTGCAGGTACATATCGCGGTTTGATTTTTAACGTTAACCTATTTTATTTTATTTTGCAGTTGTCCTAACGATGAATACGCTTGCGAGAATCCGGTATAAAGTTTTAAGTTGTCCTTGAATTGATGACCTTTTGTAGGAGTGCGTCTGGAATTGGCCATGCGTTCAAGATTGCTAGATACTGCAAGATAAAGAAATTCAGGACATCTTCGTCTATACTTGCACAATAAAGCTTTTGTTTAAGGGCATCAGATATTTCATCTATTTTTACTAATGGACAGCGTTAAGGGGTATTAATAATGTGCAATGTGGAGTTAGGTTTAAGAAAAAAAAAGGCGGGTGAGGGGATGAAAAACTATTCTGAAAGTTGTTGTCCGATGCGTTTCATTTCCTCTGTAGAAAATAAAAGGGTTAGCGAAGAGAAAATTCGTCAAAATTAAGCCAACTCATACCTCCAATCTCCGTCAACAACGCATCCCCTTTTGGAAGCACCACATACAAAAACTTTTTCGAAAGCCGTTGCCCCACAATCCAAAGATCTCCAGAAGTCTTCAACACAACTTCATTTAAATCCATTCTTCACATAATTAGGATAAAACGAGAAAGATAAAAGGACCCCACCTATCCATCTCTGAATGGATCTGCGTAACAGCCTGCACTACCTCCCCACTTAAAACCGTTCCCTTGACAGCCCCAATCGACGTCCTAACAGCAAGACTAATCCCACTGAAAAATAAATACCGGTACGGATTTTCCTGCGTTTCTCTAAAACAATTTCAGTCAACAAAAAAATTTGGAGTCGCGGCTTTACAATGCTTTTTTTGACTTTAGCCAAGCTTCCCCGATGAGTTGAGTTAGGACCGGAAGACGCGAATTGAGCATGGACCGAAGGGAGATATAGAAATCGGGTTTGTAGAGGGGCGAAAGGTCTGTCTGGGGATTTGTGGCGTCGCAGAATAAGGTGATAGTTGTTTCCTCTTCAAACTGCATCCTTGTCAAAACCAAACAAGGAAAGAAACCACCCTAACCTGATATGAGACGACTTTATATTCTCTTCTGTCTCTTCCAACATATAAAGTTTTGGCGCCCCATGCTTCTCTTTCTTCTTGCGTTGATAAGAGACCGGGAGAATCAGGCTCTTCTGGCCCGATAATAAATCCCGAAAACAGGGACGGAGGAGCAGGTGCCTTTTTGTAGAAAAAAGGAGCCATGCTACCAGCACTGCTTGATGCTTGAGCTCCTACATTCGTAGACAGTGAAGGATCTTTTTCAGGAACAGTAGGAGGAAGAAGGTTCATTCTCCGTGTCGATATCACAGCCTATTATCATACTTAATCCAGGCAAATATTGGTAAAACTCCTACCTCTCCCTTTTGTTTGACCTGATTTACGATAAAATCATCCACCTTCCCCGTCTCCGGATTGGTGATATAATCGAAAAACAACCTCAAATCATGAACAGAAGGTAATCCGGAATACACCACGTAATGTCGCCATAATATGCAAACACCACTCACAATCGGAAACCGTTGTTCAATGTCGTTTACGAAGGATAGAATTTTGAGAAATGAAGGTTGCTGGAGGGTAAGATATGTGATGCCTTGAAGAGTTAGGGGAGGTGTTGGGGGGGTGTGATTGTACCTCCAAGGTCTTCTAGGATGTCGAGGTTCTCAAAATTAAGACGGTCGAGGTAGCGAACAAATACGTCGTCGAGACGTTGACGGACAATATCTTTGGAGTGGGTGGCTTCGATTTCGGTAAGGGATTTGCTGAAAAGCTGTAAACGAAATTAGATTGTATTTTTGAGTTTCAGCATGCATACCCGGAACATATCATAGCACCGTTGGAGAATACAACGAAGTACGGACTCCCCTATTGTTCTTGAATATTCCACTTGCTTTTGTCCATCCTTGGTTGTCCTGACAGTATAACCAAACTTGACTTTCTAGCAAGGACTTTAGCTCAGCCTCAAAGAACACACTTACAAGCGTCATCCAATACCCCGGCTCAACCTCCAACAATGCCATCCGATGTTTCTCCGTCATCACTCCTTCACAGGGCCGTGACGGTCCAAAAGACCTACAATTTATTTTAAGATCTGCATGGCCAACGAAGGGAGACGTACGCTGAAAAGTTGACGAGAGCCTGCGCCAGCCCGACTTGCCGCATGCGCTCATCGAGATCCGTGTAGAGGGGATGGAAGAAGGCGATCTGGTGCTCTGCTGTGTCTTCTGTGGGGCCCATGATGGATTGAGACGGCGAAATGCGCGAGCTCGGGAGGTCTCCGTTGCTCCTTCTCGGCCATCGTTAATCGTTTTCGGTATGTGGGACAGGAATGTGAAAAATCCAACAAACCGTCCGGAACGACTTGTCAGACCAAAACAAACACAATCTCTCAAAGGAACGAGCATCAAAAGGATCAAAGGGGGGTCGGAGGAGCATCGCAGTGCTCGAAGTCCATCAACCCAACGCATAAATCAGTAAACAACCACTCCACCAGCCATCCATACTACTTTCATGGCATCGTTACATGGGACCGCATCAGTCAGGCGTCAGTATTGGGCCACTTCCTGGTCATCTCCAAAAGGTGCCTATAACATTGTCACCTGCACGCACATAACAACTATTCAAAGCTCCCGCTATTTTAATTTACAGAATAGCATCAGATCTCTCCGCAGAGCTTCCAAACGGTAGCCCATACTCGAATCAAGCCAAAGATCTCGCAAAAGAATGCATGGAAGTCATAGTCGGCGATCCTCAAAATGTGAAAGGGGAGATTGCGGATAATTTGAAAAATATTGTGAAAACAGGGGCGAATTGGTTGAAAAAAGTAATCAAATCAATTCTTAAACTCAACTTACCGATTTTTATACAGAAAACATTAAGTAATGCCGCACTTGCCATTCTCGAGCTTGAAACGACGAAAGTGGACATGGAAACGCTTAGCGCATCACCATCTGCTGAAAGATTAACAGGAACGGAGCTCGCGTTCCTTCAATTGTTCAATAATGGCCAAAGAGAAGAATCTAAACGTAAGCCAGAACTAAGGAATGGAGTCAACGATCTTCTTCGTGAGATTGAAAGGTTATTACAATTTTTCCGTCCGTAATATGCCTAACCTATAAAAATGATGTATAATAATTTCTTTATTGCCATGAATAATAGATGCCCGTGCCTGAAGTACGTGGATCGCGAAACACTTGAACGACTATGGATGGAACTTCCAAGCACTCTCAGAACCTATACCCGATGACGTTCAGCGTGAAATACGATTATGTTGCGATTTTATCAAAGCGGGGAACTCCAGCAAAAGCGGTGTTTAATTATCCTATTACTTCTCACGCTAATCGCAATTCGAGCAAAATCAAGCGTCTTCATGGCTCCGTGTTCCTCCTCATAAGCCCGATCTTTTAAGAATTCAAGAAATCGGCTTCGAGAAATACAAGCAGAGGCTACAAAACCGATTCCGGGTGAAGTCGTTGGAGATTACTTAAAACGGTTGATTCAATCGATCGAGGGAGGTCTTATACTTAAACCACTTTGCGATCTGCTCGTAAACATTTTTGATGAAGGGAATGGTAACTAATTCTTTTCCACATCGAATATTATTGACGCAATCACGTCGTACTAGGCCACATAAGACTTTCTCCAGAAGCTCGTCCCCTCGTCCGAGCAATTATTCGAGCCAGTCCAGTGAGACACGAACTCCTCCGCGACATCGCGTCGTTAGGCCGCCATATAATTCGTGAAAACGGCGTGAAGCCTTGCCAACTTGCTGTGGTATTTGCGGTGCATAATTTGAAGGTACAGATGGGGACTTTGGATCAAAACTCGTTGGACGATGTCAGGCAGAGAGCGTTGTTAAAGAGGGATTTGATAGATGGAACGCGGTTTGGGGGGTGATTATGAATAACTTTGAGTTTTTGGATGCGTGATAGATGCTAATTTAGCATTGCAAATAAACGCGTTAAGATTTCTACCAATCTGTATTGCAATATTGTGTAGGGCAGCGTTTAGAATCAAAAAGAAAAGAAAAGGAAGGACTAAGCAATTCGGGTTGTGGGCACCACGAGACAGGCGCGTGAGTCTTAAATATAAAATGGAGCCTGACTCAATTCAGGCATCCCACCATCTCAAAGAGTATCGATAGGGCCATTTCCAAGGGTCTGTCTCCCACGGCCGGTCACAATGGTGGGTATGTCTAAAAAGATAACCAATGACGTTGACCATTGGAAAGGAGGCGATACGGATCTCGTGTGATTTGACCATTTTTTTTGAAATTACAAGAAAATTATCCTTCTCAAACTCCTCTGCATATTGGAGAGCTTCTTCTCAAACTGTGCGACTTCTTCCACGGCAATCTTGCTCGTCGACGCGGTCCCTTGAGTCTTGGGTGATTCTCTTCATTTTCTTGCTTGACGTATGCCATATTCCAATCTCTGTCCAACTTTAATTTCTTGGGAAGACCATCCAAGGTAGAATGCGATTTTATAAGACGTGTCGGTTCTATGCGCAGCCTACGAGATAAGACTACCAGTCGTCATACCGTCTGATAGACCTCTTCATCTTTCCATTGGCCGGTGTGGACTTGAAAAGTCCGAGCCATCTGACCAATGTTCGCTACTTTTAGAAACCGCTTGAAGATGCCGTCGTCCTCGTTGACGTTTTCTTCCGTTTTCGAATCATACCATAGTTTATAGTAGACGGTTCGTGACAAGTGGGTACGCGCTTAACTGTATTAACTCTGACCGTCCGATTCGGAAGCATCAGAATTCATAAAAAAACCCCATCCTCAGATCTGGATCCCCATTTTCCGAGTAAGCGAATAGAGGAAACACGTTAGAAGCGTTGGAAGTAACAGAGCCAGAGTCTTATCCCTTTTCAGCTCTTCAACCTCAGAGCTGTTCCGGTCCCAATCAGCGTCATAGGCCTGTCCATCCCCGTACACGCCCCAACAAGAGTGCTTTAGAGGTGGAGTGTACACTTAGTTCTTTGTCGACCTTTTCGTGTGCTATGGTCAAATGATTATTACTTGGCTTGGTGGTCTATCTGCATAGTGCAATTGGATGGGTCCAGTATAGTCAAAAGGTTGACTTTTACCTGATCCTTCCGGAGTTCCGGCAACTCCAGGATGTTGAGCCTCAAGTTTCCAATTAGTGACTTTTGAGGTATTGCTGATAGCAACGCCGTCTTCCAAGTTGATAAACTCCTCGATGACGGTTGTGACCGTCTTCTTGTAGTGGAGCTCGGGCAACGAGGAAGCATTCATGGTGGAAACTAACGATGAGAGTGATTTTGAGTCATGCCTCCTCCGTGGCAGAAACAACTGGATCAAATGTGGCGAACGGAGATTGAGCTACTTCCAGGTGTTGATTTGAAAGGTTGGCAGTGGATCCTGTCAGTGAGCACAGAGATCCCTTGAGGACCTTCCATCTCGGTTATCAAAGAGATGCCGAGACCCTCCTGTCCTTCCTATAACGATAACACCATTATGCTAGAGATACTTTGAACCATATCCCTTGAACTCAACAATTGATTCCTAATAAGCCCATCAAACACCAAACCAGGTAAAACAACTACTGAATCGCAACATGTATTGAACGAGTCTTCAAAAGAAAAACAAAAGGATGAAATCAGTAAAGTCCGCCATTGTAGGCTCCAAATCCTTGACCGGGCGATGTAGGCATGCCCATTCCCATCACTCCAACAGGTGCCATGGGCGTTCCCATAGGCTGAACCATGCCTCCCATCGCTCCGCCGTATGTGATCATGAGAGGGTTGCCAAGACCGTTAGCAGCAATTATGGGAGTTTCTATAGCAAAACAACGCAATTTAGTTTCTTGCCCATTGATTTCAAAAAAAAATAAAGAAAACCTACCTTGCTTCTCCTTCTCCTCGTCCTTTTGAGTGCGCTCAGCGTTTGCCTTCTCAAGGGCATCCACCTAAACCTGCGTCAGCCGTTGCCCATAAATCATACACAAATCAAAGCCTCTCACCTTTGTCATATACTCTCTAGTCACCTGAACAATGTAGGGCATGGCAAAGTCCGTCAACTTGTTCCTCCATGCAACCTCAAGGACAACGTCAGGACGCAGAAGCTCATAGCAGGTAAAGAGACAGGCCGCAAAGCAGTCTTTCCTTCCACTGTCGATAAAGTATTGCAATAAATCCTCGGCACACTCAGCATCGTGTGACGCGGCAGCAGTCTCCATGGCATCCTTGTAGAGCTTGTCCTTCTTTGAGAGAGCAATAGACTGCTTCCAGCGCTTGTTTTTCTATTTAATCCAAAAAGTTTTAGTACGCCTATAATTTGAAATAAAGCGAGGAAATCATTAGCAACCTTGTAGATGTGTGCGGCAATCCTTCTGAACTCCAAAAGCTCATGCTTCTCCAAACGCAACGCCAACGACAAAAGATCAAAGTTATCGAAGTGGTCCACAGAATCCCGAAGAGACTTGTAGTCCTCCTCTTCAATCAAAAGATCGTTGTAAGCAGAGTTGACAGCATTATTGTTGGCCTTAAAAAAAATTAAGTTAGAACTACACATATACAAGTAAATTACCTGTTGGACAGCGATAAGGTAGGGCTTGATCAAAGGAAGGTTGTTGGTCTTCTGGAACATCTGAACCACACGGGTGTGGTCGACACGGGGAGTGAGCACAACCAAAAGATCATTGATAAGGAGGGGCTGCTCCTCAAGGTAGAATCTCAGACTCTACGATATATGTTAGTTATTATTCAAATTAGAATTTAAAACAGAATATATCTACCTTGTAGTAAATCTCCAAGTTCGCAACCTTCACAACGATATCCTTAAAGGCAGAGTGATCCCAAGCATCGGCAGAGTGCGAGATAATGGTCAAAGCCGCGTTATCAAACTCATCGTAGTGAGTGTACAAGAACACAAGCTCAGCCCAAAGGTGCGCAACCTCACAACCACGGATAACCTTAGGAATGTTGATGCGCTGCCAGAACAGACGAAGGTGCTCCATCAACCTGTCAGGCCTGTACTTCGAGTAGAGGATCGCCAACTCTGTAAACATGCCCATGTGGGCCCTCTCGAGACCAAGACCTGCCTCAATGAGTTGAATGAGCTCATCAAAGTGTCCGCGCTTCTCGTAGGTCCTGACCAATTCCTAATTGAATCAACGTTAAAACCAAGCTGGAGTAAAACGCCGCCAACCTCGAGCTCCTCGGCGTGGATGATCAAGTGAAGAGCACAAATCTGAGCAAGACGGAACTCGCCGTTGTCGATACAAGCAGAGTTAACCTCTTTCCAAACTCTAAAAATAAATGTATATCATCATTCAAAGCAAATTTTCTTACTTAGTAGAGTTCGCCTTCCTTGCGCAGTCTACGGCGGCCTGGTACTCGTCCAAGTAAACCAAGGTCGATGCCAAACGAGCCCCAGTTAGAAACACTGGTAAAGAGGAGCTTGGCAGCTTCGTACATCTTCTCCTTGAAACAGCGCTCACCAACATCACCAATCTAAGACAAGTTAACACATGCAACTTCAATCAAGCAAAATGTAAACAAATTCCCTGTGCAATGTTAGGGCTCATAATGAACTCTTCCAAGTCCGAAAGACGTCCAGTCTTAGCGAAAGCAAACAATAGCTCGCTCTCAAGAAGAGGCTCCCTGACAGTCTTACGAGCCATCTGCAGGAAGCGCACGAGGTCATCGTGGGTTACCAGCAGATGAGGCGGTCTCAACAACCTCCTTGTAGTTGGACGGGTCAGCAGCCTTAATGTAAGAGTCTATATGGACAAATTTTAACATCACTAAACAAATTCCTTTCCTTACCAATGGCGTCTTTGACACGAAGGATGTCAAGCTGCGCCTTCGCAAGACGGCTCCAAACTTCAGCCTGGTCAACACGTTCCGCGTACTCGTAGGCCGGTCAATGTTGCCGATATTTGAGATAAGAACAGTAATACCGTTAACGTGCTGCTCGTGCTTTTTGTAAATGGTGAAGGCTTCCTCGTACAATTCACTGCCAACGGCAATGTTGGCGATGTCGGGAGCATCAAAGTTGTCAAGCCTTGTGATGTAGTCCATCACCCCTGGTTTTGTCCGCCTATATAATAGATACAAGAATCAACGACCAATGTTTTTGTAGAGACAAAGAGAAGCCTGGCATTACCTTGATAGCGGTCAAAATCAAAAGGTTCTGAAGGTTGCGGTTGTCAGAGAAAGCAGAACTTCCAAGCACAAGCTTTTCCAAAAGCTCAATGAGCTCATTGGGAAGATCAGCCGCCATAAAGGCCTTGACGGTAATAGAAACACTTCGGGATCTTGTGTTTCGGGGAGAGCGGTGGCAACAACCTTTTATAAAATTTAGAATTTACTGGGAAAAAAAGATAAGGAACCTGGTCGATGAGTGACCGACGGAAGGCGTTCTCAAGGCGAAGAGCAAAGGCCCAAAGATCGGGGTCCCTCCTCTTCACCAAGTAACGAGACTGATGCTTGAACATAGAGTTCTCATTGGTAATATCAATGAGTTCCTTATCACACTGACCACGCTCATACGCAATGTAAGCAAGGTACGGGTCACGCTTTTCGCAGTACTTTCCGACGGTAAGGGGATCGTAGAACTAGAAGAAAAAATTAGCTTGCTAAAAAAATTATAAACTACCTTGTTCTCCTTAAGGAAGTACTCCGGGTTCGTGTTGGTGTCAATGTAGATCTTTGCAAGCGCATTGAAAACATGAGGTTCGGTGGAGCCTTCCTTGACCTTAGACTCCAACCACGCCAGCAACAATTTCAAACGGTTCCTCTTTTCAGCCTCGTCAACAAGCTCATCAACGGGGATCGCCCGCGGACAGAGAACAATAAGTTCTTAATGATCGACTCATCACAGTCCACATCGAGAAGGGCACCCAACACCTTGGGGGTACGAGCAGGGTTCACCTTCTGGACGTAGATTTCGATATACTTGTAAAGGTTCTGTTGGTACAAGTACAACACCAAGTCGTGGACAAAGTCGAACCTATCGCAGACAATGATCAAAGGCAACTGGTCACTCAATTTCGCTTCCTAAATATTATTTAGCACAAAAAATTGGGAAGAGAGTTCAACGCACCTTCAAGAAGGTTTTGACCTTCTCGGGCTCGTAAAAGTTGCTCTCACGACACATCCTCTCAACTTCCTTCAGCTGTCCAGTACGGGTAGCTGCCTGGATGTAACGGAAGTGCACTTCGGGGTCCTGGCTCAAATTCACGACAGCACCAAGGAAGTAGTACAATCCTGCAGTCGTTAAATAACGTGGATTAAGGATTACACAAACCTTCGTTGCTCTTAAATGTTTCAAAGAGAGCAATGAGGTGGGAAGCCCCGATCTGGTCAGAGTACTTTGTTGCAATCTGTACAACAATCTGCAAGTTCTGGCGAATGTTGTTTGACAGCATCTCCTTCAAGCACTCAAGACTCTGGTCAATTGAAAGCTTTCCGAAAAAGCTCACAATCCACTTAAAAAAAAGTTAATTACTTAACACCCTCCACCTGAAAGAAAAAAGAAAAAAAGCCAATGCGAACCTCAGGAGAGAGAAGCTGAGTATGAACGATAGTCCTCTTAATATCGTAAATATCAGTGTAGTGCTCAAGAGCCTGAATATTGTTAATAAACAAAATTATTATCATGTAGTACTCTCTGATAAAGTCCAGCCTTTTCGCAAAGAGTTGCAATGTAAGCCCTATCGTAGTGAGGTGAACATTTGGTTTCCGAGAATGGCATCCGCGACTTGAGGAGCGTGCAACAAGTTCATCTCAAGGAGACGTGTCTGAAGAGCACCGTGCTCAGGCCTGTTCTCCTTAAGCGCGTCCAAAAGGAAGGACGTAGCCTGCTGAACCATGTTCAAGAAGCGAAAACGTCGACAATCTGTTCCACGTTCACCAAAGGACCAGACTCGTCTTGAATCAGCAAGGTAGCAAACTCGGTTCCCTTCTCCGGGTCGAGCCTCATGATGAACTGAAGAAGATACGTGTAATCTGGTTGGTATCCGACCTTCTTTGCGTACAAGATGATCTTGTTGTACTGGCCAGTTTCGCGAAGCATGCGATAACCTGCAAATATTAAGGACGGAGTAATCAACCTGACGCACCTTGTTAGGGACGTTGGCCCGTAAGTAGACAGAGAGAGCAAGGGTCTGGTCGACTTGCTTCACAATGTCTCCGAGTTCCTCGCTGCATTCCGAGCTGAAGTAGGCAATTAAATGGTGCTTCTAAAAGGCAAAATACAAACCTTGTCCTCCTTCAACCACTTCTCGAGAAGTTGCTTCCTGCCTTGCTGAAGAACAGGGCGGGCAAGCTCGATACTCTCAAACTTGTTCAACTCCCCTTCTCCAGAAGAATTCCGAAGTATTGCAAGATAGGAGAGAGCTGACCAGCCGGAACAGGTGCAATCTTGAATCGCTCAATGGTGGCTGGAGTCCTAAGAATGCCTACAAAACGTAAGACAAGAGCAAATATTCCACCTACTCGGAGAGAGGGCCGCAATCTTGCTGCCTCCGAGTAGTTTCCAGACTGGAAGGAGAAGGTTGAACCGCTCCACGATCAAACTATCAGCACGGGCAGGTTGTTGCGAAGGGCCATGCGAACTGCAAGATCAACGTTGTTAAGAGTCCCATGATGTAAGGAACGATGGTGTCCTCTCTACTGAAACGGAGAGAACCTATATAGATACATGATTGTTAGTGACTATAAACGAGCTCTGCAAGGATAATACCTGTCCCTTCCTGTTGACTCCAATAATACCACTGTGCTCTCCAACTCAGCAGTGACGAAAATGGTGTCTCCACTGATACGATTCATGAGATGCAAGTTCCAGTTTCCAAGTCGTAAAGGTGGATAAGCGTACTTATGACCAAGAAGATGACGTTGTGCTTCTTGCTGATCTGCATTGCGACAGGGAAGTCATTCACAGCCTCGGGAGGGAAGAAACACCACCGTTCTTTTGGAACACGGGCTGACCCTCCTTGTGATCATCTCAACAACATGCAACTAAAAAGTGTCCATTAGGCGATCCCTAACAACAAAGTACCTTGGCGGCAGTTGCAGTTCTGACGGCGAAAGTAAAAGCTTGGAGTTAGCTGTTGCACCATCGAGCCTAATCTCGGCAAATGCGGCAGCATGTCCTTCTAAAGGCTGGCTAACTCCCTTCTCCTTCGAGTACAGTTGCATATTGCCCACAACGCGGTTGTTCTTCAGCTGTCAGTTTTCGCACGTTCTACCTAAAGCATACCTGAGCAGAAATGCCAATGAGAAGTAACCACTTTTCCTCAGGGTCAACACGGTAGTTAATAATCTGAGCTCCAACAAGGTTGGGGTTGCGGTCGAATTGCCTGAACCGGTTGGGACTCGCCTTCCACAGACCTTTTTCCAGCGTTAATAGACAGAAGCAGACATCGAATGCAAACCAGTGGAAGACTGTCTTCTCGGTAACAATCGCAATAGTGTTCACACTAATCCATTTCCAGAAACGATGTCGTCAGTCATTACGTGCGCCTTGACCTTTGCCTTCATCTCAATGTTAAGATCTGGATTTGGCGACCGGCTGTTTACAGTGTCAATACATCCACACGCGGATCAAACCACCTTTTAAAGCGATCACTTTGGTTGCAGGGTTCATAATGGCGGAATCAGCAGTGATGGGGCGACGAATGAGATTTTGGGGATCGTCATGTCGAGGATGACGACTTGGTTCTGTTCGCCGACTTTTTCCCGAACACAGATGAATTTATCGGACTCCATGGTGAGGGTGTTGAAGCCAATGTTGGCGGCATTGATACCAGTGCTTGAAGCTGGATCAAAGAAAGAAAGGGTGTTGAGTACAATGATCCTTTGCCTTAAGAAAGAAGAAATGCGAGTACGCGCAGAGTTCATCCTGCCACTCGACCTGGATGACGGAGGTTTACCTGCACATGCTCCTGGAACCGAATTGGTAGAGTTTCCCCCATGTTGGCCGTCCTCTCTCTTAGAGATTTGAACACGGAGAAATTTTCAGAAGAGAAAATGTGGGCGATGCCTCAATTTTGGCTTTTGCTTCAGTATGCAGTTATGCAGTTGCATCGGATGCTGCGGGGAAACGCGTGTTTTTGGATGCCATTCGAAGGGAAAGTTGATCTTGCTACTGTAGTTTCGATATTCTTTGAGGTGACAAAGTATGCTGTGTGTTGCTGTGTACCTGTATGTGTGTCTGTGTGTTTTGTGTATTGTGGTAGATCTGGCTGCTTCACTCTTTTTGGATCAGGTTTATTTGGATAACATCACTGGTGTTTATCGTCTAAGCTACTTTGTTTCCGCAAGATATTCTCTCTCCGTCTTGTTTTAGCTTCCGTTTACGATCTGCTCTCGGTGTGTGCACATACAACAAACCACACGAAGTGGCTACTACGTTGAGATCCGGCTTTGCTCATCCCAAGAGTATCGTCGTTTAATTGCCGAAACATTGTGAGGACAGATACATACGCTAGATTGGGTATCATCATGCAATACACATTTTTAAAAAAAAGACAATAATAAGTAACACCACTACTGTGATGTTAAAAATATCATGCATTTATCACATCCCTCTATAATATTCACGAAATGTACACACATTCCACTATAACGTGTACGAGATACACATTCGTAGTGTCAACTCCAGTAGACGACATTGGATGGATGGATGGAATCCATGCAGCTTGAGTTGCCGTACGCGCGTCAGCAGCATACAACAATAAATTAAAAATAATAAAGTAATCACAATCTTCCTACGTAGTTACCTACTTTGAACGGGCATGGAGGATAGTGGAATGGGAGGATGTTCTTGCTTTGTACGTCACGAAAAGTATTACCTTTGACTTCTTGTATGAAATTTTGCAACCAAAACAAATCGACCAAAACAAACATTTTTTGGATTCTGACACCAAGACGAAGGCCTGCTGCTACCACTGATCAGGTGAGTATCCCTCCCAGCTACCTTCAAATCTGTCCACCAAGTACTTATCATCATCTCAGGTCATGGATTCCCGATTTGGACGTGGAGCAGAAATTGCTTCTACGTTGGCGCGGGATCAGTGGCAAAGGCTCAGTGCGGAAAAGCATCGATATCAGGAACCTACGTCTTTGGTAAAAATGCAAGCTCAGGGACAGGGTAGGCCTATTTGATGTATATCTGGATTTTAAACGCTATTCTAAGACTCCAGCATGCAGCTCCAGTCCAACACTCGATTGCAGGTGCAAGGCGCGACAGATGACTGTAACGATACGACAGAGCAATTGAAGGATATGATTGCGAGAAAACAAGCATCACTTACTAGCTTACAGGCTCGAGCACAAAGTACGTTAACTCCCAGATGCTATTCGTTACTAACCGTTACAACAAGGCTCGTCAAGCAATTGCGATGAAAACCTTCAACTGCAACGTTCGCATTCTATAGAAGCTTTAACCGCGCAGATTGACGCGGCACAGATCAAACTCGCATCATACAATAATTCACAAAATGCAGGATCATTCCCTGTATCCATATTCAGCCCCTACTCTACGCAAAACGTGATCAGCTTCTTGGAAACCCGATTGAACGATTACCGTTTCAACAACAGCAACCGCACCCGATGGGTACCTATTACTAGAACAGATTCCGTTTTCAGTCTAAAAGAGGGTGACATTCTTTCTGATACAAATGTGGGAAGCGTGCCCCTAGAGTATGTGGATAAGGTCATGCTTGAACTTGAAGGATCTTGGTCGGTATTTCGAAGGAATGGGACTTGAAGATGCACCTATAAAGGGAACGGATGAAGATATTTTGATGAAGGAAGATGGTGTGACCTGTAATAATCCTTCCTCGTACTTGGTTCAGAGATCACCACCTAGTGTCACGAAGCTTCCGCGTCAGGATTCTAAGGTACACACTGTGATGGATCCTTCTGTGAAATCCTCTGTTAAAGAGCCAATGGAAACGGTATCGTCTCGGTTGCAACAAAATCAATGGACGTGGACATGGCTTCAAAACTCTCTCAGCCATCAATTAGACAGGAAACACCTTCATCAGATTTTACCACAAGTACGACTAATGATCTTGACCTTTCGTCAAAGTTCTCAAAAACTCCCATCAAGAATTCCACGCCTACAATGAAGCTTCTAGAGAGTCTCCTACAGGATATCATAATGCTAATCTCCTTACCACTGCAGTAAACGTCGATTAATGCTGGTCGTGTCGCAAAAAGCTACCAGCTCCGTTCAGCAGTTAAATCAAGTGAAATGAAAAATGTGGACTTTTCAACGTTATCCTCACAACCGGTTGGCCCTTCGGCTGGAGGAAACAGAAATGTCGTTGGGCTATATAATATGTTGGACGAATGTGGAACCGATGCTTCAAAGTCTCGTATCGTTGACGCACAAAAAGCTGAGGCGAGCTCACGTAGTTTCGAAGCTATGAAGATTTTCAAAGCAGCTGAAGTTAATCATGTAAAATCATTGAGTGTACCAGGCGTGCGCCACCTGAACAGAGCACCAGACCCTCACACTGTCTTTACGAAAAACGCTATCATCGATGCAAACTTTTCTCACCCTATTCGAGGAGTGACCAACGCGCAGACGCGAATAGGACTTGAGAAGAGCGCCAAGGCTGTATCGAGACGGGAGCCATCTAGGAATCACCATTATGAGTCTGATATGAGCAACTCTTCGACCTTAATCAACAATGACCGCTCTTCTAAAATCGACTACACTGATCACCATAACCAGGTGTCTCAAAACAAGCCTGCAAACAGAACTGCATCGCATATATCTAGAAATGACTTCCACTCTCCCTCAACTTATGGTCGCGACGAACCCTACGTCAAGAGAGGACATGATAACGATTCCCCGCCCAAGGAAAACAAGGCAGGACGCAACGTCGTTCCCTCTAAATCGCGTAGAGTAGAGCCCACAAAGTCCCGTGTCAGCACCACACCTCCACGTATTGTAGAACCCATTACCACGAAACTCTCACCCATACCCTCAAAGCCAAGTCAGCAAAGCCCTATTAAAGCTTTATTACAACCACCCATCGGCCGCCAGCCTACACCCGCCTTTGTTAACCATCGTCCAGTGCAAATGCCCAATGGAGCAAGGTCTGCCTGGGTACAGGGCGACTCAAGACTCCAACAGCCTGTTCGAGCCGCACCTCCACCCATGATGGATCTCGATCAACTTATCGAGGCGACTTCAAAGACTAACATCTCAGCCCGACCCATCGATATACAACCAGACAGAAGAAACGCCTCTATTGATACCTTGCGATACGGCAGAGCCTACGAATATGCTCCTAAGGAGCAACAAAAGAGAATGAATGAGGAGCTGGATGATAACGTTCAAAAAAAGCAGAGAATTGACGAAAGTGGTGCATCTATACTTTCACAGAAAGAATTACCGAGGTGTGGGACTTGTAAGAGGCGGAGAATACCGATATGTATTGGGAATCCCTGCTGTGGGTGTATCGCTGCCAGACTCGAAGGAAAGTGCAGACCGTCGACCGAGAGAGGGTATTCACGTTGATGAAAGTCTTGTTAATTTGGCGAGCTTTCGTTTTTATGCAGTGCTTTTGGAGAATGACGAGTGTGGAGAAGTTACTCTGAGGTTGAGTTTGAGAAAGAAACATAACAAAAACAAAGGGAACGAAAGAAAACTAATAATGCATATTTAATTGTAAAAATGGACTTCAACGTTTTTTTAAATCTCAAAAACTTGTCATAAGACTAGAAAGATGAACCGAATTAATCAATTTCGCCAACACCTCCATCCCTCACGGGCCCTCTTCTCTACGACGTCTGCCTCGAAAACATCTACACCCGACTCCGCTCTATCGTTCACCTCCCCGTCTCTCTACAAATTCTGGATTCCCATCCAAACAAGGTTTCGTCTTTGCTTCTTCACCGCTGCTTACCCGTCACAAGATGGAACGACAATGACCAATACGGCCACGTCAACAACAGCGTATTTTATAGCTACTTTGATACCGTCGTGAACGTCTATTTGAGTCGCCATTGCGGACACGACCCGGCAACATCCTCGATTCGTGGTCTCGTCATCTCTTCCACATGCAGATATTACAATCCGATATCATACCCTTCCATAGTGCATGCGGGAATGGCAGTGGAGAAGCTTGGGAATTCGTCAGTGACGTATCGATTGGGAGTGTTTGTAGATTCGGAAAACAAAGTATTTTCGGAGAAGAGCAAGACGCTAGTATGTGCTGCGAGTGGATCGTTTGTGCACGTCTTTGTAAATTCGCCAACGCGTGAGGGGTTGAAGGATGAAGGAAGGCCAACGCCGATGCCTGAAGCGTTTCGGGAAAACTTTGCAAAGCTGTTGATAAAGACATAGTGATATTATTTGACAGTAATGTTGTTTATGGTATCTATTATTGTGGGCAATTAGATGGAGAGGGAAAGGTGTAGTAGAACTAAGCGATTTCATCGAACGGAGCAGTATCGTTGAAGCAGCTGTCCCATACCAAACGTACAGCATCTTCTGCCACACCTTTTCGACTACACGGAGGAATTTGCTGCAGTGCAAAGATGGCCCTCCGACGAACACAAGCCTGATGATAGCGAATAAAAGAAAAAAGAGGTGAACACGATATACGATGGAAATGAACTAAAACGAGAAGAAGATAAAAGCGAGTGAAGAATCGGCTACTAAAGCCAAATACCGTAAACAACATAACAAAAATAAAAAAACTGCTAGCCTCCTAACCTGATGATGCTTTGCAAATCCAAAGAACCCTCTTGAAATCTCTCGAGTGAACTTGCATTCGCCGCTCAAATTCGCAGCCCTAATCTCTGAACATGCGTATTGCTCACAGTTATTCCAATTGATTTTTGTTGTACAGTGATCAAACGCATGAATGAGCTTGAAAGAAGTTTTCAGCACATTTTCAAACGTATTGTAAAAAGCACCGAACCTCATGCGTCATAAACATCCTCCATATGTTGTTTCCCTTTAAACCGGTTTTGACATAACACAATCCCAAATTCTGGCGCAAACCCTCCGGCCCTTGTCATATCACAGGGAGTGCAACGAAAATGGTCTTTGGTCATTGGGCATCCAACTCGTTCCAGATGGTCCATCATAAACTTGACCATTGGGCCTTTTTGGCGAATGTTAGCTGAACAATGGAGGAATGTGAGACTCAACTGTTTCGTAAGAGCTTCTCCCTTCCATCTCTCGCACTTTTTGAGATCTCGCTCAAAGGCTCGACGTTCGCTCTCCGGGATGATCGACGTTGTCGCAGGTGATGGTGCAGGATCCGACATAGTGGAAAACTGCAAACTTATGGCCTGGATTGTCACGTCCTGAAGAGGCAACATCAACGTGAAATTGAGGTGGCATCGATACCTCCGCGCATCTCAATCCTTGTATGTATGAAATATGCAGCTCAGGCTCCGCACTCTTTCAAGAAATGCGCTGATCCTATGAATTTGCGCATGGTGGTGTAAAGATGATCATCGCCATTGAAGCCTGTTTTGTTTTTTTGGTCCAAGTTCTTGTGCCTCATTTTTGAATTTTGGCTCTGATTTCCCATCATCGGTTTCTTCTCAAAAGGTGGCAGCTTTCTGAGCGGTCCTCCTCCTCATCTTCAAAACACTCTGCAAGGACGCTCACAGTTTTGCTCGTCGCCTTCCATCGTCACCCATCACCACCCCCTTTACTCTTAATATTAAGGATAGGCTAAGCACAACTATGACTATCAGTTATCTCAGGTGCGGGATGGAGATTTGGTTTGCAGTCGTTGGCTTTCGTGTGATTTGAAAGTGCTCGCTGTTGTACATTGTTTCGTACCTATTCTCTCCAGCATCCTTAATCTGATGCCATCGAACCACGATCTAACCCCTCTCCGTTGTCGTCGCTTAGAGAGGATGTGGAGTTTGTCAAGCCCGTCCCAAAGAAACACCCACAACGTTCGAGCATCCAACATTGGTAGAATTTTGTTTCTGTCCTCAATATTTGTTTTTGGGATCTCAGCATCTGGGTCATTGATTGCATTGCTACCGGAATAACATTTGCCACTTGCTAGGCAACTACGCGACCTAATCGCTTGCCCTAAATCAGATCGGAGTTCATTTATGTCAACCAGAATAACGTTCTTTCTTTCAATACGGACTCAAAGGAGGTTTGTTATAGGATATTAGTATTGAACCTGATAAAATATTTGCAGACGACCACACTTTTTAAAGATCTCACATTTTCGCCAACGTCAATGACAGCAGGGTAAGTTAGGGCTTTTTTAAGATTTCTAACTGAGATTTATGTAGGCTAGGGTATTTGGCAAGCTGGTGGCCAGAGGAGTCAGCTTATTGGTACGACAACTTAACAGCACTTGGTAAGTTAAATATTGGTTTTTGCCTTCCTTGCAAGGACAACCCTAATTTGTATGGCAAAGGTTTGCACAAACTACCGTCGGAGGCTCCATTAACAATGCCATGTGTCTATCCTCGCATCAAGGCCAAACAAGGCTCATGATTTGTAATAACGATGAAACAATCAAGGTATACAGTTTTACCTAGTCTTCAACGGATTGCGAGTGTGTCACTCCCGACGGCAGTGAATTATTGCTCAGTCAGCCCTGATGGACGAAAATTGGCGGCTGTGGGAGATTCGAACCAAGTTTACCTTTATGATGTAACGTCTTCGGGGAATTACCAGAAGGTTGCTGTAATGACAGGTGAGGACTCTTGGGGTATTCGTCTAAACGCCTTTTCTTGTTTTACAGCCACAAATGATGCAGGATTTTCTTGTGCGTGGAATCAAACATCAGATCAGTTTGCGGTTGCGAGTCAAGATGGGTTTGTGTGCGTCTGGGATATTCGGAGCACAGAAAAACTGGCAAAGCTTGGATCTAAGCAGGTATATTAAATCTTCCACAATGTCTGCTTACAATATTTAGAATCCTCAAGTTAAAGGAGCTTGTCGTTCTGTGAAATTTTCGCCTGCGGGGTCGATTGATTTGCTCATGTACAGTGAGGTAAGTTAACAGGCAGGTAGATCTTCGTCTAATTTAATGACAGCATGTATCGTACGTTAACCTAGTAGATGCACGGACGTACAACGAGAGACAAACGATCCGCGTTGCCCCGCCTCACTCTGACCAACACATATCTGGCATTAGCTTCTCTCCGGATAGTAAAAATGTGTTTGTTGGTACGTAGTTCTATATCAATACATTGCCCCCAAAGCTAATTTTTTTAGGGTTGGAGAGCACAGTTTTGCAGTATGAGGTTGATACGATGAGCAGACGGTCGTTTCCTGAAGGAAGCATCATTTGATGATGAAGATACCAACGAGCGACAACCAGAATGCTTCCACATCTTCCCATTTACACAACCCCTTTGCTTTTATCTACTATTTAATGCTTTCATTCACTACCCATACTTTTTATAATATATTCAAAATGCACATCCAGTTGGTTTTTGACAATTCAGCATAACAAATCCCAGTGACAATCACATCAAAAGTAGGCAAGAGCGATGCCAGTGCTCTTTGGGGATCTGGAAGTGAGGTAAAGTCATTGTGGGGCATCATGTATAAAGATTTGGGCGTTCAATTATCATGTTGCTCATTAGCCGCCAGATACTTTTTACAATGTTGCATCTGGACTTGAATAACTTTCTTCTTTGTATCTTACAGCAAGTCACTAGGTCACACTCCAACAAACTACCCTCAATTCATCGGTCCATCAACACTCTGCTACGTTTCTGGGAGTTGCATCAACTTCTTTGATACCGAGGCTGCTCTCCCACCCTCTTCCCAGCAAAATGACGAGGAACAGACTGTGGCCGATTTAACGAAGCAGAAAGGGATCACACAATTACGCCCCGTCGTTGCGGAATCACAGGTGACTGCGTTTGCAGTTTTAAGCAGGGAGAGCATTGTTGCATATTCGGAACAGGGTTCAACGAATGTTAGGCTTGTGAAATGGCCTGCATTGTCCCCTGTCGTACCGGGAAGTGGATACTTGCAAGGTGCATACTTGATTGTGTTAAGCAGGCTGACACCCTTTAAAAGCCGACCCCAAAGATCTAAGCGTCATTGCTTTGGCCTTTTCGTTTGATGGTAGATACCTTGCGGCTTTAAGCAACCTCCCTCAGTACACGGTTACCGTTTGGGACTGGAAGTCAAACATCATGATATGCTCCGAATCCAACCATGAGCCCGCAAAATACATATCTTTTGATCCCATGGATTGCCGCAAACTATGCACATCGGGAGGTGATGGTCATATCAAATTCTGGGACCTCGAAATAGGGTACAAGAAAAGCTCGCTAAAGTCACGGTAAACATCCCATACTTACATATATTCTGAGTGCTTATAGAGGAGGAATGAGTCAAGTGTATCAAGACCATACTACTCGCGAACAGCCCAGCGAGTCTGTCAACGTTATTGATCTCGCATTCAGCAAAGAGGAGGAACGTGAAATTCTCACAGTCTCTGTTGATAAACACGTATGGCTTCCTGATCATAAAGTTTTGGCGACAACAAAAACGGGGAATCAGATTCTTCTCTATGATCCGCATGATGGAAATTGTATTTTTTACACCCCAGAAACGGCCTTCACTGTGGATGAGGTTGTGAGAGCTGATGGGGAAGAGGAGTATGCGGCGTCGGTAAAAGAGGAACAGGGCGGGGAAGAGGGAGCAGAAAAGCCAGAGGTAGTGGAAGTGATGGGAGGCGTAGACGTTGAGAGCGGTGAAGGAGCAGATAATATACAGAAGGAGGATTGTGACGTGAATCTCTCGCCACCACTTGTTCCGGAGATTGAAGAGAAATTCCGTTCACTATTGATCACAAAAAGTCACGTTATCTCTGGAGGAAACGTTTGTATCCCCGCTATTCGTTTGGTCTTGAAGTTAAACATCCTCTAGGATGGAATTTTAAGGTGGTACGTTATGGCTGGCGGTGCCCTTACGTTGGACCACGAGATGAGGGTTTCAGAGAACGCGACTCCCATTGAATATCTCAGTATATCACCGGATTATAAGGAAATTTCTATCAGTTTTAGCGACAGATCTATCATTTCGTTTAAATTCGACCATGAACATTTAATCAAAGTACGTCGATAACCTTTAATGTTATTCTTTATCTTATTAATTCGTTAATTACAGGTTGCAGATGGCGAGACGTCCGGAATTTCAGTCATCTGTCCATTCTATTTAGCCAATATCGTCGTTGCGGCTGGCTCAAATGGTGATATCAAATTCTTTGATATGGAATCCCGCACCGTCCTTCGAAAATTCAGGATCAATGGTGAACCCAACACCATCGCAGCGAGTGTTTTTGCGCCAGTTGTTGCGGTCGGGACAACTAATGGCGTTCTTCGAATTTATGATTCAGAGAGATTTCCAGAAAAAGAACCTCGACTCGTATACCGTAAAAAATTATTTGATACCGAAATTAAAAAGGTTTGATCGTAAAATTGTCTTTTATGTGTGGACTGATATTTCGGTTAGCTTCTTTTTGATCCTACTGGTCACTACATGTGTGTGATCGGCTCTAGCCACGAAGTTTACATATTTGACATGTTCACCACATTTTCCCACGTCGGTTATTTTACCGTCCCAAACAAGACAATCTCCGTAGCCTGGGATCTCGAAGATATCGAAGACGATACTATGTCTGAAAATAATTCAGTGGTTTGCCTATTTGCCAATTTGAATCGTTCTAAATTTTGAAAGAACATTGTTTTGTTGGTCTTGACGAGAGTTCCTGGAACGAGAAGTTCAATTATTTACAGATATGCGTTCCCCATTGATACTGAATTGCAAGCTGAAGAAGATCTGGTTATAACCAGCATTACGTCAAACGTAGGGTTTACTTCAAATTTTATGCTAAAAAACTCAAAAGGCGATTTCTTTCCGCGCGGATGATGTAGCATCGGATTTCGCTCCAGTCGCGTCGTAAGTCTTTGCCGTTGTTAAAATACTAACATATTTCAGCGATGTTTCTACCTCAAGAGGGAGCTTCTACTTGATGTCATCTGATAAACATTTGAAATTGTACAGCGCCTCCTCATCGTCTTTAAGCACACGGATAGATGAGCCCACTTTCTTGGTGCGCTCTCTTTGAGGTACCCCTACATTTACACTTTTCGCGTCTTTAACTGTTTAAAGTACACTGATCACGAGAAACCCGGTGGTCGCGTGGCACTCTCTATAACCCGCGATTGGCTTTACACATGGGCTCCCGACGGTTTCCTCACAGCCCGCACACTTCTTGAACCCGATAAATCCGTTAAAATCTTCTGTCATGATTATAAGCATGGCGGTGTGAGAGATATCGCTGTGAGCAGGGATTCGAGGTTAATTTATACGGTGGGGGATGATGGTCTTTTGAAGACTTTTGAGTGGAGGGGGAATACGGCGGCTGTCAGAAGAGCGCTATCGGAGGCAACTGGGAATGCGGAGGCGAGCGTTGAAGCGCAGGCGCCAATTTCGCAGGCTGTTTTAGGGAATTTGGTTGTTGTTGCGGTAGGTTTCTTTTTCCTGTGTAATTATTAACGTGGAAAGGGTTTGACTGAGGATGCGCTTGATAGCGTATTGGAACGGAAAGTTCATGATTTGACCCATGACAGTCAAGCCGCAAAGGTCTAGAATCAACAGAAAAAGATGTAAGTTGGGGCTCCCTACTTCACCCCGTTCTAACGTTGCTTTAGATAATAAAAATCCAATACTCAAGCAAGCTTCTCGGTATTCGTGAAAAAATCATCAGATTAATGCAAAAGAACGATACTGTGCCTGTTCTTGAAAAACTTGGAAAAGATGATTTTATAGTAGATTTTGGGGAACGGGATCGGCTGGTGGCGTTGAGTGAGACGAAGATTCGGGAGGTGAGGAGGAATATTGAGGAAGAGAATTTGAAGAAACGGGTTATTCGGAATCGATTAAAAGTACGTGTCTGTGCATATTTTTTTCTGATGGGTTAGATTGAATGCTGGGACTCTATGGAGGTTATTGGACAGAGCGTGAAATCATTTAGGGTGGATGGGGTGACTACCCGGATGATTGAGGTGACAAATTTTCCGATTAGCAAACGGCTTGAGGAGGAGAAGGCAAGAGTTGCAAGGGTGAAGCTTTTAAGAAAGGTACAGCTTCTTGTGGCAAGTATGACAAAGGTATCAAAAACGCGTCATGAATTGAAACTTACATTTGTAGCCGAAGAAGAATATTAGCAGAATCGTGGACCTAAACGATGAGGTTTTGAGGATCTTCGCGTTCCTTTTTCTAACATCGTGTAGATTGAAGAAGGCGCCGAAGCTACCCATGAACAGCAGCCCAAACAAGCACCTCCACCGATAGAGTCTTTAAAGATGGACACCAAATCCCTCCTTTTTGACCCTCTAGAACTCACCACAAACGAACGCCGGCGCACCCAAATTTTCCTGCTTAAAGAAGTCAATTTCGATATTAAAGTACACATCTTTCCCATTTCTTTTGTTCTAATCAACTTTTCAAGTCCGAATTCAACAACAGATTTAAGGATTTTGCAAAATTGAAGAACGATGAAATCCTCAAAATTGAGGACAAGAATGAACGTATTTTAGCGATCATAAATGAATTACAGGTTTGTGCGGGCGTGCTTTGAACGGACTGCTCATGACTTTAGATCTCGGAAAGTATGTTTCATCCAGCTTTGGATGAGGATGAAGTGCCGGAACGGATCGTCACGGTGGATGATGAGGAAGTTAAAGCTGAAAAGGTTTGACAAAATGCTGGAGGTGAATGTATTAAACTGGGGTTTTTGAAAGTTTATCAGCCCTGAAGAGCAAAAAAGACAGGAGGAGCTTAAAAGGCAGGAGGAGGAGCGTTTGAGGGCGAGCCAGGAGGACAATTCTCGAGAACGCGCACTTATGATGATGATGGGTGGAAAGCTTGAGGATAGGTATTCATAGCACAGTGACGCCGTCTAATTGGGACAGATCTGAGGAGACTGAAAAAGAGGAACTCGTCCGTCCAGATTGGATGAACAAACCTAAAGAAGAAATGAGTGACGAAGAACGGAAGCTCCTCAAAGAATTTGAGAAAAAGCTTGCAGTGCTTAAGGTTTTTTTTTAAAAATAAAACCTCGAATGTCTAACGTTTGTAGGAAGAACAAGAGAAATACCGGAAAGCTCTTGAAACGGAGTTGAAAAAACTACAAGGCGTCATTAACGAGATCTGTGAGACGTTTGATGTTAAGCTGAAAGAGTTTTTCGGAGTCAAGTTGGACGCTGATCAAGAAATCTATAAAAATGAATTGAAAATCATCAAGCTTGCACAATCTGTGATTCAAATTGAAGGGGATGAACTGAAGGTAAGACTCAGAGTTAGAATTCGTTAACATTCTTAGGAGAGCGAAATCAACGCTAAGCTGGAAAGCTTAAAAGCGGAGAAAGCTAGAATCTCAGCAGATATTCCGGATATCAAGGTAATTTTGAAAGAAGGAAGAGTTTTCTAAGAATGCTATAGAAAGAACTTGAAAAATGTAGAGATGAATATGATGCAGTTGTGAAAAAAGACAAGGAAATTGAGAGACAGTTTAAGAAAGACTTTCACAGTGGTGACCTTCTTTTCGAAAATCTTTTTAAGCTCTTCAAACAACGTGATCCCGTGAGTCTTAAATATACCGTTTCGTTCTATTTATGCTCCAAATGAAATATTCTAAAATTCTTAATCTTATTATGTAATAGATCCAAGACAATCGATCCCGTCTCTCTAATCACGAAGACACCCTATCACCTTTCTCTGATTTTGAAAAAACTATTGCAATCCCTGACGAACCCATCCGCCCCCTCGACCCCGCTCGCGACTGTCCCGAAAATCTCGCGCCAGACACCTGGGCGCGTCTCATTGAGATCCGTGAACGCAAAATCGCCATAGAAGCTGATGTCCGTACCCATCACAAAAAACTGCAAGAAGTGCTTCAAATATATCAATATATTTTGGATGAGAACGAGAGGATTCGGAAGGAGTCGGAACGCGTTAATGCGGAGATGGCGGCTTTTGCCGAGTATAAATTTCAGTGTACTTATAATTGGAAACGCTGTTGAGTTAAAGCAGGGACAAGTGAGTGGCTTTTGAAAACGTAGCTGACGATTTTAGGTAGAAGTTCCTCAAGCCCCCTAGTTACAGATTACACCGACTCGTTCTCCTTCATCGGGGTGTAGTCGAGAAATCAATGACAACATCGTTACTCTAGCCGTTCAAAGTTGACGCCCTTAAAGAAATGAAGAATACAGAAAGGTATTCACGCTTTAGAATGTAAATATGCGTCCATTAAGAAGTCTTACATATTTAGGGAGAACAAAATGCTCGACTTCCAAGCTGAAGATCTCGTCATCCGCACCCGTGACATCCAACTCCTTCGCGTCACCAAACAGATGCAAGAATACATTCGAGGAGGTGATGAACATAAACAGTCATCAGAAATTGTTGCACTGGAGAAACGCGCAGATTATAGCCAAAAGGTCGGATAATTCGAATTTCCCCAAAGTTTAACTATAGAATAGGCGCACGCGACAAGCTCGAGGAAATGATGCGTATTGCATCAAAGTTTGATAAAAAGATTAAAATGAAGGCAAGAGAGAATAGAACCTTGGAGCATCAGCAGCGGGAACTTATGTTGCTGTAGGAGAACGTACACGGATTCGGGATGTTCAAGGTATATTTTTCTAAATCGAGCTTTTTGTTACAGGATTATATTAACTGTAGTCTCTTTTTAGCCAAACGCTTACCTGATGCTGCGATAAAGATGATAAACTCAAGAACATCTACACACGCCGGCGACTAATTGATCTGCAAAATCACAAGCACAAGATATCGCTATCCTTCGTGAAGAAGTGGAAAGGCTTCATGAAACTTACCCTGCTTTCCCTACCATCCGCGACCCGACCTATTTAACTTCTATGTGTTTTTCTTTACAATAAATGGATAAGTTTATATACTTATTTTGGAGAGCTTACCTTTAATCCGTGTTCTCCTTGAGCTTTTAGCCAGTGATGCTCTTTAATTCCCTTAACTTTGGCGTTGGAACTTAGAGAAATTGCCGTTCATTTTATTCTTAACTTTTATGTTTTTTGTACTAAATGCTAATATATCCGGGGCTACTCAAAATTATGCTGAAGGGAATTGCGAAAGGGTACGAGGGTGAGGTAGATACAAATAAGTTATAAAGAAGAAGACCACAAATTCTTAACCCATACAAAACCTTCCCCTTACTCAATGCCACTTCAAATAAATTATAACAATTTTAATTTAAAAACCAACCCAAACCAAATCAAAACAATATAGGTTAAGCTAAACTCTCTTTGGTCCCTTGGGACCTTCCGCAACACTTGCCACACTTCCTACAGATGACCGTCCAATCAAGTCCTCTAACCCAAACGAAATAGGCGTTTGAGGTTTTGCCAGAATCGGGGCTGGTTTTGGTGCAGTCGCTGATGCTGCTAAGAGCTCAGCTTGGGTCGGTGGAAGGGCCAAAGATTTTGCTGGTGCACGACTTGACGAAGTCGGTTCTGGAGCATTGTTTGTCTTCCATCTTTTCCCACCAAGCTCGCACAAATTCATGGCAGCGGCTGCGAGTTCCTCCATCCTCCCTTGAGCGTGTGGAGTGGGTTTGGGGTCAATGATAGACTCCCATGGTGAAGATGCTGCTTGCAGAAGTGACGCAACGTTGGCAGTGGGTTTGGGGGTTGATCTGACGGCTGGTTTGGCGACTGGCTGGGCAATTCGAGCTGACGGAGTGGGTTTGGAGGATTGATGTGCAGCCTGAGCTGAAGGATTAGGTTTGGAGGGTTGAAGTGTTTGTGTTTGTTGGAACTGAGGTACAAGTGGCTGCAGCACGGCGAGTAGATCAGCGATCGTTGATGGTGGAGGTGCGACTATTCCTTTAGGTAGGATGTCATTAACGGAATTCACCTGGTCTCTATTCGGTGATGGGATATCGACCGCCATAGAAATATTCTCGTAATCATCTACAAGCTCTTCCTGTCTTTGTTCTTGTACAGCTTGAGGTGCATCTGCATTTTGCGGAGTCACCGGGGATACGGTATTGGGTGTTTGCTGTTGACTTTGGGAAGCAAGCAGAGACGTGACATTCGCTGTTTGCTGTTGCCTAGCTTGATTCGTGGCTGCACTTTGCAAAGCGAAAATGGATGTAGCGTTCGGTGTTTGCTGTTGCGCGGCATGATTTGCACGTAGGGATGCCACGTGTGATGTTTGTTGTTGCCCAGCTTGATGTTCGGCTACACTTTGTGAAGCAAGCAGAGAAGTAACATTCGGTATTTGCTGATGTCCAGATTGAGACGCGGCCGAATTATGTGAAGCCAGCAAGGCTGCGATGTATGGCGTTTGCTGTTGCCCGGCTGGACCTGCGGCTGCATGTTGTGACGTAAGCAGAAGCTGTTTTCCAGATTGAGACGCGACCGCGTTATTTGAAGCCAACAAGGCTGTGGCGTAAGGTGTTTGACGTTGCGCAGCTTGGTTTACGCCTGAACTTTTAAAAGCAAGCAAGGATGTGAAGCTCGGTGTTTTCTGCTGACCAATTTGATTTGCACCTGCGTTTGATGTAGAAAGTAGAGACGATACGGCCAATCTTCGCTTTTGTCCATCTTGATTTACAGATTCTACCGGTGTTTGCTGTGCATCTGCTGTGCCGCCGCATTTTTTTGATGCCAGCAGAGCTGTAACGTATTCTGCTGAAGGTGTGACATTTACTGATGGCAAGACAGGCTTGATGCCGTACTGCCTTAAATTTGAGGCATTGGGGCTGAAGTAGGAATTTTGAAGGTCGGCGAGACTAAATTGGAGATTGTTATGCTCGCAGGCCGTACTGGCTTCTTTGGAAAGCCCTTGACACCATGTGTTCACTCCGGGAATAGAGCCCAAGTTTTTAAACTTTTCGCAAAAGAGTTCAACATGAGGACCCCTGAAGATTATGGGTAAGTATTCACTACAAGATATGACGAGAAGCTTACATGTATACCAACATATGCGCGTCATCTGGAAAGACTTTCTCTCTCCCAGTAGGCGTTGAGAATATAATCTTATGATGGAAAAAGCAATGCGGGTAATTTAAGACCCTCACAAACCAAGACTGTCCCAAATCCACTTTCAATAGGATACAGGCCGATCTAATAGTCTTTGCAAAAAACTGATCCTCTGCATGAAAAAACCATTTGGCTTGTTTAGAAGAGCCTGCGGGGTTGATGCCGTACGGTGGCGATAACCATATATCACCAAACCATGGCTTAGAGAGACCGTCGACCGATTCGTCATAGAAGGTTACTGCTAGTTGGTTTTGGTGATTTGCGTTGGCGTGTGCGGTGGTGGCGGGGTCGAGGTCGAACGATTCCTTCCCGATTACTTGTTTGGCGAGGGTGATAATGTGTTTAGGTGTGTAGATTTCACTGTTAAGGTCCGTAAAAGAGACACCAGATACTGGAAACAAATTGAAGTGCGTTATTTATCTTTTCTTCCTTTGCTCTAGCTAAAGAACCAGAATCCTTACCAAACTTTGCTGTTGTCGAGAAAACCTGCTCCTCCGTCACGGGTTGCCCAGATCTACACACCTCTGCCCAAATAAATCGTCTTATCTCCGGCGGAAACTTATGCAGAGACCGAATGTGAGAGATATTGATGGGCACTGGGAGCTTTGGATCTTCCGCCAACGACGCATAAACGCTCCTATATAATGCGAATTAAACCGTAAGTTTTCAAATATACAACTTACGCTGAACACAGATAGGTGTTGGTGGTGCGTCTGTTAAACGCAAACTTGTTAGATGCATATATATAAATATTCTTCTCCGGTTCTATTGTTGTGTCAGTAACAGTCTTTTGACATCCTATGAGAAAAACAAACATCCACCATCACACACCATACATCCTCGCATCCTCAATCTCCCTCAAAGCCGCGGCTACAAAATCATCAGCCTACACTTTATAGAGCATATCCTCACCAACAAGGAAAAACTTCCCAGTTCCCAAATGCTCTCTAATGACAGCCTCCAACTCTTCAATCCTTGAACCATACTGGATAGCCACAGGCGTCGGTCGTCCGTCAATGAGAATGGTCCCCGAGGGTCCTGCCGTATCCTCCATCCGTCGAATCTGTTTTGGTTCCTTTGGTCTTGCTGGCGCTGAAGACTGTGTCTTGCGCTTCAATGGAACCGCTGCGAATGGTGCAACAGTCTTTGATGCACTCGGAAGCAGTTGGTTCTGCATCAATGAGGAAGGAATGTGTGGGAATGGTGGGTGAGTGAATGTTGTCGTTGGCCCGACAAAATCGTTTGTTTGGGCCCGTGTCGGAACTCGAAATAAATATCAAAATTGTAAACATAGATTGACGCTGTTGAAGTCCACCCGATCCATCGTAAGCGCAACGTCGACCTATTTCTGAATCATCATCTCTTACACACCCTTTTACCTCGACTCGCTTACCGAAATAGAGACAGACTCCTCCTCCCTGCGACTCGGCGACGGCGTTCCTTTGGGGCCTTTCAAACATGTTATGGTCAGGTTCTTTCAAAACTATCTCCTTGAACACGGCAAAAATGGTCGTAAATCTACGAAACACGGTCCTATCGTCATGAGCGAGTTGTGTCTCTTTGGTTGTTTTCTAGTTTCTATTCCACATCCTTCTTCCTTTCCTTTTCTTCAATGCCGCATCGAAGTCCCATTTTTCAAAGATATTTGAATTATGTGGGTCAATGTCCAGTTCGAGGGTGGTTTAGGTATCGAAACCAACAGCTGGAAATGCGGCATGCTTTTGTTTTTCTGTCTTTTGCTCTTTGTGAATATTTGTTTGAAAAAAAACACATTCAGCAGCTTAAAAGATAAAAACGTAACGGTAGAAAAACGTTAAAGGCGGAAAACAGGTTGTGTAAGGTAAACAAACAATTTAAAAAAGCCAGTTTAAAGAACAAGATCATGACGAAATGGAGATCAGAGTGAAAGGAAGCGTTTGGTATCCAAAACAAAAAATAGCCTTTGCCTCTACTATCTTCTCCAATCTAAAAGTACAACAAAATATGTAAAAGGGATATACACAAAATTACGGGGAAAAAATAAGGACACTATCGCATTTACTAAGTTTAAACATCAATCTCTCACCTCCCCATATCACCCCCTCTCTCTGCTGTTCTCTCGTAATCCTATCATGCATCTCGCGCATCCTCACCATCTGCTCTTGGGTCTGTCTCATATGCTCAGACATATCTACTCCTGGCGGTCTCCACGCAGCAGGCGCAGGCGCATGCACAGGCACATTCAGCAACCCAAACGTTTGTGACGAGGACACAGGCGACGAAGCCGTCGGAGTAGATGGAGGAGGTCCAGGCGGAGGCATCCCTATGATGTTCCTCTTCTTTCTTGGCTTCTGACAGAAGAACCCGTCTCACCCTCCACGTCCTCCGCTTTACTCACAACTCCAGCACTCCCAGGAATAGCCGTAGCAGCCATCACCGCTCTCTGCCTTTTCCTGCCCGCAACTACACCACCGGAACCCCCAGCAGCTGCACCTCCGGGGGCGCTAACCTGTCGATGTTCACGATGCAACTTGTGGTAAAGCCCGCAAGCATTGCAAAGCGGTCGTCCTGCCTCGTCTCTTCTCCAGAGTGGGGTGGTACGTGTGCGGCAATTAGTGCACTCGACACTAGGAATCTCGACATTGGCGGAACCGAGAGGAGGCAGCGGAGTGCCGTCTTTGGCGACACCGGCGGACGTACGGGAATGATGGTTGGGGCGGAAACTGCGGGGCCGGTTTTTATTGTGGAGTTTAAGGCTAAATATTCAAAAAAGGATAAAATGCCGTTAAGTAAATAAATCGGAAAAGGCGTAAAAAAAAGTGGACTCACTAAAGTCCACAAGCATTACACAAAATGCAGTTGTCCAACCCCCTCCTCCAAAGAGGCGTACTTCTCTCGCCACAATTTGAACAACATAAGTCTAAGCCGGCGCCAGCACCAACCGGCCCGGTCGACGGTGCAGGTGCAGGTGCAGATGCACTTGGTCCCGCCGGAGGAGCAGAAACGGTCACAGAACCCGGTGCTTCTGGTGCACACCCAGAGGGTGCTGCCGTCGCGGCTCCCAAGAACTTTCTACGTTTGGTAATGATGGGCCTGGGTGCCTGAGCACCCGCATTGTCTGAAACAGGTGCAACTGAATTTTGCGGGTTGGATGGAGGCGATGCAGCAGCTGAGGATATGGGTGACGCATCCCGAGACCAGGGATGGCGGTGGAGAAGACGGACGCGACGGACCTGCCCCAGCAGGCGCGGTGGGAACCAATGCAGCATCTCTCTCATCAATGTGACTGCGAACAATTAGAGCAAATCATGGTGCAACACAGCAGGGGATTCCCTCATCGAAGTCTGTTGTTGGGACTGATATTGATGGTGATATCTGTGCTGCGGTTGATTAAAATTCTGGTATTGATGCTGTTGTTGTTGTTGTTGCTGTTCTTGTTGAGATGGTTGGGGTTTGATGTTGATGTTGGTGATGTTGGTGGCTGCTGCTCTTGCTGATGACTCTGAGTATCATGCATGACATGAGCATCCTCTTGCGGTAGAGAAGCTCCCAGCATTAGCAGCATACAGGCCGCAACGTAATTTGATATATCCATTGATAACAAAAGTTCTGTAAGCTCTCTTCACAATAGTGGATCCGATGGCATGCGAAGAGGAGGCGCAGCGTCGCTGTAAATAGGCCCCAACGATCCCGCAGCAGTCAAAACCCCACCATGACCATTCATCCCGGCAAACACGTCAACAAAATCAATGGCGTCGCTGTTGTTAACGGAAAGAGGTAGAGGGAGTTGCGCGGAACGCATCATTCCTGCCGAGGTATCACCAAGCCCTGATATCATGGAGCCTTCGTCATCGTGAAGGAGCATAGAGTCTAACTGATCTCCTCCGTTCATATCTTCGTGTGCTTGTGAATCTAATGGCTGATGCTGTTGGGGTAAAACACCATCATATGAAAATCCAAAGGACGGAGGAGAAAGGTCGGCAGGGTTCAGGACCTGATCTCCTTGTTGAGTGTAAACCAAATCTCCCAATTCTGGAGCATAGATTTGACTAAAAGGCATCTCCACTTGCGGATCGAAAAAGTGAACATGCCCGGCATGCTGGTGTCGATTATATAATGTTAGCGTGGATTGCCGAACGGCTGCCTCCAAAAGGGCAGAGTTGGCAACATCATCGTTGACGACGTTTGATGGAGGTGAGGGGTTCGTGGGCCCAAGCGCCGCGGCGGGGGAGGCTGTTTGGGAGATAGGCTCGCAGAGAGCAGCAGCCTCCAAAAACGAAGACGGACCCGCCTCCTGAGAATGGTGGTTGTAATGGTGAATCGGTGGCTGAAGCTGCTGGGGTGGACGCTGTTTTGGGAGGGGACGTGAGTGAGCCCGTAGAGTTTTCGCTGACGCATTAGGGTTTGACGTTGAAACATGAGTCCGTGGGTGGGAGATATGCTGGGAGGCATGATGGTGCTGATTGTGGTGATTCCGATGCTGCTGTTGCTGGATTGCGTGGACAGGGTCGATATGCTGGGACGGCGCCACATTCTCTGATTCCACAATATCCTCCATCGCATTGACATACTCGTGGTCGTATTGCTGCTGTTGTTGCTGTTGCTGTTGCTGTTGCTGTTGTTGCTGGGGAGCTGGTACTTTACGATTGTGCGGGGGAGCTATGGGCAAAAGTACGGGGTTGGACGTGAAAAGAGTGAGATCGCTGGAAGAAGGTCTTCGCGGCTGCTGTGATGATTGTTGTGGCTGTTGGTGAGGCGGTGATGGGGACGGAGACCGAATTGGGTTTTGGATATTAGTACATCCTTGGTTATTAGAATGAAGCTGCTGGTAATGATGGTGGGTTGCGGCTCTGTGGACAGCAGCTTGACTATCGACATCCATACCGCCGAGAGGAGACCCAGCGGCACTCGATATTGTATTTACTGCAGCATCGAGCCTAGGTCGAAGCAGTCTTGAGGCTGCAACCGCAGGAGACGTCGAAGAAACTTCCGTTTCGTTGAGCTTCTTTGTTGTTCTGCAAGCACGCCGCCTGAACTGAGGCTGGGTCATCTTTTTTGACGACACCATGGCCTGGTGAAGATGCCATAAACGCCATGAAAGGTTCTCCAAACGACTACCGTGCTCCAGAGCATCCTTCACCTATACACAATAATGCGTAAGAGACAGCATTGATAAATCTATAAATAAAATAGGGCTGGCCCGAGGGTTCGTCGGAATCCATCAACCTTCTTTAACTCCTACTAGTGCCTCCTCTACCGCTCATTTGGGTCATCCAGATCCTGTAATCCATACCGTGCGTCCGCAGTGCAAACAATGCCTCCTTAAAGATGAATTACCATCCAGCCTCCATGACTCACGCTTCAGCATCCCGCTTCAGCATTAGACAGAACAATCCCATGCCTTCCAAACCAAACATAATGCGTATCAACATCTTTGTTGGTTCCACTTCACGCTTGGTTCTCTCGTTCTCACCTTTGTGCAGACCTTCCATGCACGGGCAAGGTCATCTCCATTTTCCATCTCGGCAAAGGGCGAAAAGTTATCATTCTTGGAGGCCTTGATCTTGAGCACGATAGGTGCCATTTATGCTGATGCGAAAGTCGGAGAGAGCAATTTCTATCAGGCTTGCTTTTGGTAGTGACCTATTGACCTGGTTGTGTTTATGGATGATGAAGGGGGGTGCGAGCAGGCAGCGCGAGCCTTTTCTTCTGTCCTTTCCTTCCTTTCCTTTCCTTCCTTTCCTTTCCTTTCTTCCCTTCTTTTCACAAAAGCTCCTCTCCCCTCTCTTTCAGAAAGCAGAGCAGAATGTAACGGTGGAATGAAGCTGATGACGGCCTCTGTCGAGTGTAGGTAGCGACGCTTGCTGTTGCGCAGGGTCTTTTTCCTCCACAAATGAAATAATAGTAAATTTGGGGGATGGTGTGTTTTCAATTTAATTTCATAAATGATAAAAAAACGTGAGTTTAGGGCTTGCCCCTGATGAATGAGACAGGCAGCAATTTGAAAAAATAAAAATAAAAATAATAATAACTAATGCAAATAAATATTAGATATTCAGCATGAATAATGAAACGGAGGATATTCAACCACCGTTCATCCCTCCGTCCCTTAATAAATAGTAAAAGTGGCTGGCTGCTGGCAGAGTTGGGGCATTAAAGTTGTTGGTTGCTGTACTTGTTGGCTTTGTGCTCTTGCAATGTGCTCATGGGACAGAGGCCATAAAAGATACCTTTACGAATAATCCTAATGTACAATTCACGGCACAAACTCTGCTATATACACGTTTGACGCGTTTACACCACCATCCAGATGTATATTTTCGGTGAACAAAAAAAACACGTTATAAAATAATTGAATTGAATGGCGTCCATAATGATGAGCCCTCCATTTCCAACCGCATCCAGCGCAATGATCCGTCGATACCTTCTCGCTGACTCAAACAGCTGCCCACCCTTCCGTCTATCCTCGCCTTTTCTCTGCCTTTGGCTTTCACTGTTGTTACCTTTTTTTGAAAGCCCGGAATTGACAAGCTGACAATTCCACAGCCCACAACAAAATAAAAAACACTTTGAACGTTGCCCACTCCAACTTGTTCCGGCGAAAATGGCAAGTTATCACAATAAATATACAGTCTTTGGTACATATTTTAAATACACGGATTAAATCCTCCCCTCAACCCATATTACCAACATATCTGCACGCATTTGACGAAAAATATCTGCGGCACGTCTCCTCCATATCCTTCCCTCCTCTTCTTCCAGCATCAATCCAATAGTTGCACAGGTTATACCTCCCAACCCCATCAAATCACCCCTCGCTCAACCGTCCTTGACATTCCTTTTTCTTTAGCAAACTCTTAAACCATTGCACTACCTTGCGCTTTTTTTTTTACGTCTCCAACCACCATCGCTTCTGCCGCAAACGTTAGCCAATACCCGCATCGACCCATCGTACTGATTGCCAGCCGTTCAAAAAGCCATTTACTCGCCCTGGCCAGCAGAGGCGCGATATTGCGCAAAGATCTACCCCCACTCGCGATCTTGGTATGTGCACATGAACCCACAAAAGGTATATTGCAACAAAGAATGCGCGTCCAACACTTGACTCCACAGTGACGTGCCTAATTCTTCAGCTAGATCCGCGACAGCCTCTGAGACAAGCTCTGGACGGGAACACACTGGCTCAACAGCGTGAGTTCGAGAAAGCAATACCATGATGAGTCGCGCTAAAGTAGGGGTCGATCCAACCATAAAGAATTGCGGTCCCGATACACGCGTATGAAGCTCCTCAAATACGGAATACGCAAGAGTCGCGTTGTCAAGGCGATTTAGCAGAAAACTCTCAATCAAAATGTAACTTGCTAGCCCCATAGTCCACACAGGGCTTTTTACAGCCATTTCCTTGATCAGCGGCATGGTATCTCCCAAAGTATCGTGAACTTGCCCAAGAAGAAAGTTGGGCAATATAAGAAAACCCTTTGACTTTAAACTCCATCGGAATTCGTCGCTTTGTCCACACATTTAAAGAAACTGTGCAGGCTGCTACACTTTCCCTTATATCAACTAAATACATGGCGAGATTATGCGCATGCGTGTTGAAATGGACGCAATCGTTTCTTCTTCTAAAAATTTGCGGCATTCCGTGCTCCGTAGAGTAATTTTTCGGCCAAGTCCGTTCAAGGCCCTAGATCTCATTAAAACTCGACCGCGATCATCAAGGAGAAGAACCAAAAGGATGGCCATGATTGACACCTCTCAATAGAGGACCACCAGCATAAGAGCGAGGCCGTAAACCATCTTATGCCTCTCGATTTCAGGATCAAAAATAAACGACCCCATCAGCCCTGCCATTGCATATTGAAGGCTCGGTGTTTTCTTATATCGCGAGAAGTATACGTAATGTTCTTTACATCTCTCCTGCCCCTTCGCGTCTTTCTCCACAATACACCAAACTGAATTAGCAATTTCAACGTTAGCGATGTCGCTTCTTTGACAGTGCTCGGCCAAGCCAGAGAATGAGCTTTCAAGCCCATAATCCCGTACTGCTGAGTTTTCTTGTATGGTGAGGATATTTAAGGATGACCACGCAAGAATTCCAAAGGCCTCGCCCTCAAAACTGCATCCAAAACTTTGGTGTCCAAATCCGTTATTAACGATTTCGCTTTTCTCAATAAATTCACAAATCTCCTTTAACGTACACGTGCTCTCATACAAAAGGCCATCAAACATCAATGAAATCCTGCAAAATCAACACATCATATCAGCCAAAGAGGAAAAAAATCGTGGATGTTTTACCCAAACTGCACATTCCAGTATATCAACTTGGGCACACATCCTGACCTCCAATAATGATAACACGTCTGAGGCATCGCAGCCTTCCTTTCCGCCTCCCCCTTAATCATTTCGTACCGTTCAGCCATCTGCAAATGCATAGTCTGTCGGGACGCCATAGAAATGCTCTCGTAAATGGCATTACGGATCGTGATATGACGAAAAGAAGTGCTCTCAAAAAGATCGTCTGCAGATAATGAAGGATCTTTTGCGATAAACCCATACGTATCTTCTGATAGAACGATTTCGCGAACTTTAGTCACGGTCAAGTTTTGGTCGTTTAGAAGGAACACGACGTCGACGAGAGAAAATAGTGGCCGAGGATTGAGGCAACTTTGAGAATATCTTGAAAACCAGGGTCCAGCCTAAAGATGGTTAGCCTAGAAAATTCCTTAAATGACTATAAAAATATTACCCGTCCATTTGAGCTATGATGATGGACTCAACTTTTTCTGAAAGGATGTTTTCAAAAGATTGCGCACTCCAAAATCCAGCGTCCATGCAAAGATTCTTGCGAGCACGGCCTTTTGTGTCGAAATGATGTTCTTTCATCCTAGAGATTAATGTGTCCAATTGTAGCAGGTTGCCCCCTGTTTTCTTATGAATGGCTGGAAGGAAAACACAGTTATCAGTGACAGGGCAGGTATAACAATTAAATATCATACTTACAAACACAAAGCTCATCCTCGACAGATCTGACGTTCAAAGATTTTATCTGTGTAAACGTTAGTATCGGTTTCAATTGTGAACAGAAGTGGAACGGACAATATATGCTTTGATGTCTGCTGGACTTGCACCAGTAAGTTCGACTGTTTGATCCAGCGCAATATTTTCTATCGCCCTTCCATTTTCAAGGGGCCGTGAAAAGATGTACAAGCACACCTAACAATACACAGCCATAATTTAGATAATCTACAGAAAAGATCTGGGCAAAAGACGATACAGGTGATAGTTTGCCTACGTAGACTTACGCGTGTGGAAGTTGACGCAAACATTTACGATAGCTTCAATGGATCCCGAATCAATCCACTACTCTCAAATATCAGTGAATACGCCGCAAAAATCGCACTCACCTGAAAATCATCCAATATAATCGCAATTCTATCTTCTTCAACCACATTCAACAGAATTTTTCCTACCAGCGACGCCAATATCGACATTTTTGAGTCCCAAACTTCCTTGACCGATGCATCATCGTTGACGCTTCCCGGAAACAACCACTCAAGGACAAGGTTGAGGTAGGAGCGGTCCTCGTTGACTTTATCGAGGAGATTGCCGACAAAGCGGCTGGCAGTATCGTAGGCGATGTTAGAGACATCCTCAAGTTTTTCAAAAATGTGAAAAAGGTTTATAAAGAGGGTGCGGAATCACCGAGTGGTCTGGTTATTTAAATAGAGAAGGTTTTAGTAAAGATGAGAGGTGAGGTAGATTCTAACATTGTTTGATCCAAATCGGCACCTCTCGCGTAGCTTAATATTAAATTCAGTCAGTACGGATGACTGTAAAGATATAAAAAAATACACGCACCAGTGCATAACATAACGGTTTCTCATATAGCTCTGCAAATGCATCAATAAACTCGTCTTCCCAATTCCGCTAGCTCCCTGGATCAATACAATATGTTTCTTATCTCTGTCTAAAATCCATTCATCAAACCCCGCTTTCACCCTTTGCCATTCCTGCGTGTTCCCAATAATCCCCTTTTCCATCTGGACAGATGTATTCGAGTCCATGTCTTCGCTTATCCCCCATATCTGCAAGGACTTGTTCTTCCCTTTCACTTTAACTCTTCCTAAGTCACGGCATTTACAGATTTGTTTGACTAACGCATAGGTTCGTGGTTCGATGATGATGCGACATTCTTCTGATTGGGTTCCCAAAAGCCTTGCGGCAGTGTTGAAGACCTCGCCTGAAACGTTAGATATTATTGACGGATGTTTTCACCTAGTAGCCCCGCTTCCTTTCTATCATCAACTCCTAAAGTTGTGAATAAAATGTCACCTGTCGCGATTGACACCACAAAGTTATTTCTGTCTTGACCTTCAATTTTTTCCGCGGCTTTTACAAAAGCTTTTGCGGCTTTTACGCAATTAATGCTACATGTTCCATTCGAGTATGGCTTTTTATGGTAAGATAACGAGACATGTTATAAACGTACTGGAAGTCCAAAGCAACCAAGCAGGGTATAACCCTTATCATCAACTACAAAATAAATAAAAATGCCGAACAAAGGAGACCGTACCTGAAAACTGCTGAAAAACACCTTGAAATTCATCCAATTTATCTAGAAAAACCTCAATGACCTTTTGCATCATCCTCAACGTCGTCTCCACCAAAACCTTTACAAAGATGACATTAAGCGTGCGGTACTCGCTTTTGAATTTTAAAATTTTGCCGTTGAATGCTTTCGATTGTTTTCCGTCAGAGCTCTTCGATCGATTAACTACGTCCACTTTCACCGATCCCAAAACTCTGTACAATAGCGATTGATTGATAAACAGACGTAGTAGATTCAAATTAAGGGTTTTATGAAGTGGTTCCTTCAATCGGTACGGTTGGGTTTTGCTGTCGGGCGACGGATGTTGTAAAACGCTTCGATCTCAGAAATGTTGAGAATGTTATTGCGATTAGATTTAAACGAGATAGAGAGGAATTTCGCCATTTCGTCGGATACCCCCATATGACCTTTTTTTTTGACTATTAACGTCACGAAAAAAAACAAACAGAAAATGTACCTTCTTTCGCTGCTTCAAGAAGATCCCTAAATGCCTCAACGCGTCGCCTACGATCGCGTAGTCTAGGCGTTTCGACAATGACCCAACAATGGCGTGAGAAAACTCACCACATGTCACCGCAATGTGGAGTCCAAGGGCTGTTTGGCCGTCGCGTATCTGCGACGTAACAGGACGAGAAAGAGCGGAATTTGTGGGTAAGGTTTGGACGGCGTCTGTCCAACGCTTTACGTCGATCGGGTGACTACCTAGGCTTAAGAGGATTTGGGAGCAACAGAGTGTAGCGCGTTCGCAAATGGAGTTATGGGGTTCGGTTGGCTTTGCAGCAGAAAATGTGACGAGGATGGCGTCACCTTGTTTGGATTGGTCAAATATAAGGAGGGTAATGGGCATACCTAAAAACTAGAGAGATGTTAGGCCTTTAACAGCTTTTTAAATGATTCTACCTTCACGATATCTCCGCCATGATCCAGCACGACGGATGCAATCTGTTAAAGAGAGAGGTTGTAGTGCTGGAAAGGAGGAAAGTAAGTTCACCCACCTTCGCTAAATACTCTCCAACTGCTCACTTAGCAGTTCAGAGCTGACTTTCCCAAAAATCGGCCTGGGGAATGAGCGTTAGCATGTAATTTACATCCTTCATCCGTGTGTGCGTCAACGATCCAACTCACAAGATACGAAGTTAAACTGCTGTAACCCGTAACATCGATGATCGCCTACAGATTACTTCAGACCACTACCGCTGGAGAATTTCACTAACCACCGCCATGAACGCATTTTCCACAAAGGATGCCCATCTCCAACTCCTCCATCAACGCACTCCTCCTTACTCTATCCGCTAAGACATCTCTCACATGCTTCGCGACATATGAGGAGAGCTGATCCTGCATGGCACACACTAAGAAAGGAAATCTCACTTTCATGGTGATCTCTCCGTTCACCGCTGGACTTATTCATGGACAAATTGACACCAAAACTTAACGGGAACTGGGTGATCAAAGGCTTTCAGCGCCATCTTAGTAAAAACGCCATGCATTACAGAGACTGGACATCGAGTGAATGATAATTGCTGCTGCAACAGACACGTTTAAAGATTCGACTTCTCCTCCTATCGCGTCATTGCTACTCCCGTCATCGTTTTCATTAAGCTTCACCGTCCTTACTTCCTTCGCCTGTTCTTCCTCGCAAAACTCCTGATTCTCTCGGCACCCTCCGCCTATCTCCCATCCCATATCCTCAATAAATATGTGCTTCTGGCATCTCCTAGACACAACTTCTCTCATTCCTTCACCCTCTGATCCCAGTACAAGAATCGTTGGCCCGCGTCCCTTCATTAGCTCAAACATTTTGGACGAGCCTCCGTCATCCTGTTCGCCTCCTTCCCGCACCTCCGGTTCCACGCCGTCCTTGCGATCCTATCCGTCCTTCTCTTTACATAGTTGTCGCCTTCTTCCTCTTGTAAAGGCTCGCAAACCTCCCGTGACGAATCTCAACTCGCTTAAAGACATTGCATTTTGCGAGTCCATGTCGTACAACGCACATCAACCGTTTACCGCTGATTCCTAAATTACTTTTGTTAATATCGTACCAACTTTGTCATCAAATATTGCAAGCTTCTTACTCGAGAAACTTTGGTAGATTCATGGTACTAAAGCAGTTCATCACCTCCATTGCACTGCGCTTGACTTGGACACAACTGCAGTTAATGGTGCTCTGCAAAGGAAGTAATCAAGTCAGATATGACTTGTCTTTGCAAAATGTGGATGTAAGTGCTTACGTTTCTCTCTCGGTCGTGATGACACCATCTAGCCGAAAAAGTGACATGTTCTGAAAATGGCACCCAAGTTCTTTAAAGCATCGAGTCAGTGTGCATTTGATGGTAAAAATACGTACCTGTGGGTCCACATTCTGTCTAAAGCTACCCATAGGGGTCAGGCTGCGGTGACGGATGTTCCAACATCCTGGCTTATGTACTCAAAATCCACTGTCTCTTTTGCTGAAACATAACGAGTATCTGTTAAACGTCAGAAGTTGAACTTCGCATAAAAAAGAAAGCACTGTGTAAAGAATAATGACAACACCTTCCATCCTGCTCCACCTCCCTAATCCTCGTCCTACTTTCACCCACTCACACCGCCAGTCTCCAATATCATCCATTATGCGGTCTACCTCCCGACATGGCATCCAGCCGCGCGTGTCGTCAACTTGACATCCACACCTCCTTCTCTCGCCAACTCCAAAGCTCTTTTCCTTCGCATCCCCATTTCCCTCCCACGTTCATCTCCTAAGACATGCAGTCGGTAGATGCGACGACGTCTTGCTGATAGCGCAGAAAGAACTACTGAGGCGCCAAAAAGAAATTCACGTGGGAGGCCGGCCGTCTGTGGAAAGAGGGCGGCTCGGAAAGCGTCCGGTGGCAATGGTGATGGTCGATGTACACATATGTTTTCGAAGGGCAGAGGAGTTTGAATGTATTGGAATGACTTGGATGCGCATTTGATGGACTGTAAGAGCTGCATGCATGCTGCTCGCCCAAAGTCCATCCCGCAATCGAAAACTGGTGACAAAAAAAACAACAAAACTTTTGTCGTTGCATATATGTACATTATATTTATTTGGCATAGATTAAAACTCGTCATCTTCATCTCCACTTTTACAGCAAAGCAGTCCAAGGCATCCATACCTTCCCCCGACTTCGTATCCAACAACTCTCCACTTTTTGGCTACATCCTTCCAAAACTCTGTCCAAACTAACGAGCTCGTTGGAATCGACTCTGAGTCGGCCGATAATCTTGCCGTTGTTGTATGCCCAAGAAGCGATGTGGACTCGTTAGTCGGAAGCTCGTGCACGAGGGCAGTACCGCGCTTTTGTATTAAGGAGTCGTTTTCATTCTCGTCACCGTTCTCGGGATGCTCAATAGTGGAAGTATTATAAATATTTAGCGCGGCGTGGAGCTGTGTAGGCTCTCCTGATGCGTTAAAGCCAGCTGCGAAGAAAAAGGCGAACATGTCAATGCATGCTCAGGTCTCCTGTAACAAAAGTAAGAAATAGCGAAATACAAAAGGAAAGGACACTAATGTTGAGACAAAACTAAGTTCACTGGCTTTATAAAAACATAAAACTATGCAGCGTTTCAAATTAAATGAAGGTAAAAGGGCATAAAGTAGATAAGTAAACTTGAGCAATAACAGGTGAAAAAAGGAAATCCAAAGAATAGAATCGAAATGTAACTGCAGATATATAGGCCTGGCTTCTCGGTAAAGCATCTCACCTTCTTCCATGAGATATGCAACAACCGGATCCACCTCCCCCTCTCTCCTTCCCCCTTTTCCCTTCAATTCCTTTTCCTCCAACTTCTTCCGCTTTGTAACAACTTTCTCCAATTTCCGTTCTAATGTTTGTACATGCTCCTCGGAGTCTGTCAAAATCGTCCAAGGACCTTTTCCTTTCTCTTGTGCTGTTGTCGTTGGTTGCCAGACGAAGCAGCAAGTTCCGGCCATGAATTAAGAGCTTCCGAATGAGATATAGGCGATGAAGATGAGAAAGCGTCGAGTGCAGTTGAGAATGGGTTAATGGACGATGTGTCCAAAGGTTGAGGTATTTCGTCTGTGGTCAGCATCAAGATTGTTCAATTCTGAAATTGACCTTTTTTTTTCTTGCTGGAGTACTATAAGCATCCGAAAGTTCCTCACCAACGCACGTCCTTTTCTCTTGACATCGTAACGGTTTAAACGGTTATCGAATCGAAGTCTGAGACGATGGATGAAGACAGAGAAGTTTCGAGATTGTGGAGGTAAATAAAGGAACCATTAGCGTACGATGCAGAATGTTAGCACTTGTGCTTTGATAAGACGGCTACTCTGAAGACTACGGCGTGATGATGAACATGGAAAGGGATAATTGTAACGGGAATTCCTTATCTCAGCTTTGTTTTCCGGCTATAACTGTTGGGCTTTCTGGGATCATGCAGAGCTCAAATCGTTCAAATGCTTCCAACAAAGTCACCTAAGAGACTGAAGAAATTACGGCCCGTCGATGGATATAGAGGAATGAATAAATACCATAGAACTGTGGCCACAGTTGATTTGATTACCAGGATAATATCATAGGAGGTTCGCTGTTGTATTTGGTGCTGGACAGAAACAAACTGTAGTTGGGGGGCATTCATCTATGCAATCTTTTCGAAATTCAAACCGTGGCCGATAGGTCTCTCTCTCATCTTGGTTTCAGATTCCCTCTCTTCCATTTCACCTTCAACAAAACTTCATCTTAGCTTTCTTTTTGAGCACAGTTATAATTGATGCCAATAAATTGTGGTTTTCTTTTTCTTTTTTTTACAAAGGGTTTACCGGACGATCCACGAGGTGGTTCATGATAGGGTATGTCCTAGTTTCAATAAGCCTCGTTTTTTCTATTGAAGGTTCTAATAGTTTATATATACTCTACCTTTTTACATTCAGGGCTACATTGTCAGTGAACGAGAATTGACGTACACATTGGATGAATTCAAGAATCAGCACTTCCGCGGTGGAATTATTGAGTAAGTCTCTATCATCCTTTCTTGCGATCAATACTAATTTACTTGTAATTTTACAGCCGATCAAGTCTCACTTTCCTTGTTCAGCATACAACTGAAAATGACCAGCTTCTTGTCTTTTTCATCGAGGACGAGACTGTTGGAATTAAGCCTATCAAGAAGTACGTTAGATATTGCATTCTTCCTCCTTTAATTTCAGGACCAATAACGATTTTTAACATACTAGGGTTTGCGAGCGTATGATCCAACAGTCCATTATGAAAGCCATTCTTGTTTACCAAAAAAGCTTGACCCCCTCCGCACACAAAGTCATCCACGAAATGGCGCCAAAGTACCAGATTGAGATTTTCCAAGAAGGAGAGCTTCTTGTCAACATTACTCAACATATTTTGGTGCCAAAGCATGTTGTGTTAAGCAAAGAAGAAAAACAACGTTATTGCAGAGATAGTGAGTGTTGTGTGTCTTAGTAGTTTAGTTTAGTTTTTTCTAATCATGGTTGTTTGTTGTTTCTTTAATGTAATAGCCGTCTGAAGGAGACCCAGTTGCCGCGTATTCAGCAGAGTGATCCTGTTGCTCGGTATTACGGCTTGAAGGTGGGATACGATCATGCATCGATTACTTTCGTTTTCTAATTGCTGAATCATCTTAATTTTTCTGCTACGCAGAGAGGTCAGGTGGTTAAGATTACACGTCCTAGTGAGACGGCCGGAAAGTATGTCACATACCGATTGTGTTGGTGAACTTGGAATTTGGCATTCTTTCTCTATGTTTTGTGCTTATCTGAAGCTACAACATCGTGAGGTCTTTTTACTTTACGTCCTTTCTCTTCCTCACCACAAAGCTTTTTCTTGCGGAAGCATCTTTGCAAACCCTCTTTGGTTAACTTATTATTCACCCACTTTGTGAAGGTGGTTCCCAGTTACTTTTTACTCCTTTTTACCTTGGCAAAAATCGCAATTTGAATACATACCACTTTGTTAATTTCTGCTCAGTTTTACTATTGCGCTGGTATTCGGATATAAAAAACGGGAAGTGTATTTTTTGTGATAAAATAGGAGTGTAGGAGTGAAGATGGGTCCGACGCAAAGAGAAACAGGCGATAAGATAAAGGTAAAAACGCGAAAATGAGAAAACATAAGGCAGCAAACAGTGTGGATCAAGGAGAGTGGAAAGCAGAATCCAAACAGTATACTAGCAAGAGCACATAAAATGAATTCCACCAGTAATCCAGAAATATGAAAAAAAAACCGGCATGGCTTCGTTTCCCTCCCACCCAATATCCCATCAAAAATTCCACCCAACGTTCCTACTTATTCCGATCTCCTCCATTTAATGCCCATCGGCAGCAGCTGGTGCCTCCTTTGGCAAAGGCAACACAAAAGGCTTAATCCATCCATCCTTCATCTCTCCGATAAGGTCAAGGTACTGCACGGAAAGGGTAACGGCAGTTCTGGAGGTGGTTGACGCCTTCTCTCCTGTAGCACCACCGAAGTTTGTCTCGGAGGACGAGGATCTCCTCGGTCCTGACGAGTTTGCCTCGGAAGTAGTTGTCTTTAGCTTTGAAGACCTCGGCGGCATCTTTTTTTTTTTGGTAAATAGCGGATAGATTCGAAAATAATGGAAGCGATTATTGATGTGTGTGGGATGGAAAGGTGAGTCGATTTAGATGGGGGGAGATGTCCGTAGGCAAATGTGAGATGTCGAATCATTCCAACGAAGGTATAAAGATTGTTAAAAAGTGCGGTCAGAAAGAGCACTCTATATTCAAGGCTAAAGTCCCAAGAAAGAGTCCTAATGATGAAGAGGCAAGTTCCGGTCATCGAAAGCAAAACTGACGTTGAACCGGAAAAAAGCTCTCCCTCTCATTTGCACATAACGACAACGCAAATAACAGCCCAATCCCAACAAGTATAAAGTTCTTCTTCAGTTTACTCACCGTGGACGTTCAGATCCGGGTCAATGACAGGGAGGGGCGTAATCTGAACATTATGGTTAGAAATACGTATTTCAAGAGGACGGCATCCGGCAACATCATAGCAAAAATATATGTTTACTGGCGTACGCAGGGTATGCGTAGCAAGTGAGAATCATGCAGCATCAGCACAGCAGGATGCTCAACAACGTGGACAGTGAGCTTAATTACCTTCATTGGCGCTGTGGAGGTCATTTCGCCAGAGTCGACCTTTGATTTTTTTCCCTTTCGAGTGGGACGAAATTTCAAAGGAGTTGAGAATGATATGCCAACGATTCTCTCAACGCGGATGTATTAAGCGGCAAGAGGTGGAAAACCAACAGGGGAAGGAGGGAAGGAAACGGAACAGAAAGATAGCGAGTAGAGGCAAAAAAAAGAGAGAGACACACAGGGGCAAGGGGTCATTCGCGCATATACAAAACGGAAAAGACTCCGAAACATTCATCGTCGACAAAACAAACATAACCTAATATGGGAGTCGCCGTCCCAATTCCTAACAAAATCACATCTTCCCACGTTGAAGGAAGATAAATTACAAAAGATATGAAGCTAAAGAAAAAAGTGCAAGGAAAAGATTGCGGCTTATGAATCGTTTTTTGGGATGCGTTCATGACTGGTCGGCGACGACGCCAACCTGGGCGGGACGGATAACCCTGCCGTGAAGCAGGAACCCAGACTTGGTAACCTCAATGATAGTTCCAGGCTCTTTTCCGGGGATGGGAGCTTGGAAAATAGCCTGATGGATGTTGGGGTCAAACTTCTCACCAGTTGGGGACGCTCTCCTCAATGCCATGTCTAGCAAAGGTCTTGAGCAGGTTTGTTCGTGTAAGAGAGACGCCATCAAAGAGGTCCTTGAGGGTGTTGTTGGAGGCGACTTCCGATTCAGGCACGGATTTGAGAGCAAGACCGAGAACATCAGAAGTCTCAAGTAGGTCTTTGGCGAATTTTTGAATGGCATATTGGGCGGTCGATTCAACTTCTTTCTTTGTCCTTGTACGAATGTTCTCCATGTCAGCGAGTGCGCGACGGTAGACATCCTGAATGAAGTGTAAGAGGCAGCATGTTAATGGTTCAGAACTATCATAGAAGGCTAAGGAAAGAATGAACGCTCGTAATGCAACTGCCACGTCTATGACTTGAGCGATATGTCATCGCGCCTTGCAAAGGAGGGAGCATTGGACAAGGAATTGCGATGCCTTACCTGAAGCTGCGTAATCTGCTTGTCCTTTTCAGCGATCACGGCAGAAAGCTTTGCCTCAGCATCCGAAGCACCTTCCGTGGCAGGAGCATCGGGCTTGGCCTCTTGCGAAGAGTAGGACCTTGAAAAAGCGCCTTGGAAAGGACGGACGGCGGCCAAGCAAACGGGTGAGGAGACAGGGGTAGAGATGGAAGAGATGACCGATCTTGAGGTCGCAAAGAGCGTACGGCGGGTAGAGGCGAGCATTGTTTGTGTGAAGAGTGAGGTTTACGTTATGGAGTGTGCAGGGTTTTGCAGTTTTTTACGTTTTCGTTTTTCTGAAGTAACGGACAGATGAAATCACAGAACAGGGAATTGTCGTTTTGGATTGCCATGCAGCACTTTAAGATCAGGATCTGGGAAATGCGATGTCCTCCATCACAGACCTTCCTGCGGCTACGGTCCTCAGTGCGCAGTATTCATAACCACCGAACTCTGTCAGCACCTAATGTATGGAGAAGCATGCCTGTGCCTGTCCTTTTGCAAGTACCGATTTCGCCTTTATTTGTACTCGTTCATTGACAACGGCCCCTGGAGCTGCGCGTCCTGCTGGTAAATGACCCTAAATTGAATATATGTACTCGCCAAGCATAAACCTCGCGGCATTCTGGTGATTCTAATTGTTATCCTACAGAATTAAATGTAAAGATCCTGGACAGAACATTCAAGCGAGATGAAGTCACAAACATCACCGACTCCCTCCTTTCAAAGATCCCCCGCCGTCTTCATCTCCTCGAAAATCACCCCTTAAACATCCTTAAACGTCGAATTGAATCTTACTTTCAAGGCACTTTCCCCGGATATACTGTCGTCGATTCTCTCAACCCCCGCCGTAACGCCTTCCCAAAACTTTGATGCCCTCCTTTTCCCCTCAGACCATCCCAGTCGTGGCCCAACAGACACCTATTACGTCAACGCCGAAACGGTTCTCCGCACCCATACGAGTGCCCACCAGATGGAGGTGTTATCGTCGAAACGTACGGACGGATATCTTCTCAGCGCAGACGTTTCCGACGAGATGAAATTGATTTAAGTCACTACCCAGTTTTCCATCAAATGGAAGGCATCCGGACATTTTCGCGTACAAACTTGAACGAGGAGATTACGAAGGAAACGTCTGTCAGAAGGGGGAGGTTGAGAATTATTGATGATCATATTGCACCCGTTCCGAGCAATCCATTGCAGAATGTGCATACGGAGAAGGATGCGATGGCTGTAGTGGAACATCTTAAGGGATCTTTGGAGGGTTTGGTTATTCATCTTTTAGGCGAGGATAAGGGGCTTGAGGTTCGGTGGATCGAGGGTTACTTTCCCTTCACGTCGCCGAGTTTTGAGCTTGAGGTCAAGTATAATGATAAATGGTTAGAGCTCTGCGGGTGTGGAGTAATCCAACAATCTATTCTTGACGCTTCAGGTACTTCTAGATCATTGCGACTTTTGTCATTACTAGCCTTCTTTCTGACATTCACTCCATTTTCTCTAGGCAATCACGATCGTATCGGATGGGCTTTTGGACTCGGTCTCGAAAGAATTGCCATGGTCCTCTTTGACATCCCAGACATTCGACTTTTCTGGTCTGAGGACAAGCGTTTCCTCTCCCAATTCGCTTCAGGAAAAGTAGTCAAGTTCCAACCGTACTCGAAGTACCCAGCATGCTACAAGGACGTGTCGTTCTGGATCTCGGAAAAGTTTCATGACAATGATCTCTTCGAGGTTGTTCGTGATGTTGCTGGAGATGCGGCTGAGGATGTGGCTTTGGTGAGTTTAATCTTAGTTTATACCTTTGTCGTGTAGTATGTGAGTTTGACATCTATATGTATAAACGAAAGATCGATACATTTACGCATCCGAAGACGAAGAAGACCAGCAAATGCTTCCGCATTAACTATCGGTCAATGGACAAGTATGTGATGATGATCATGATTTTATATCCTTTGTTTTCGAAGAAGCTCACGATTTCGTTTTTGTGTTTTTATTTACAGAACATTGACGAATGAAGAGGTGACGAGATTCAGGAAGGAGTGAGGACAGAGCTGACCACTCGTCTGGGTGTTGAACTGAGAGGATAAAGGCGGTGTTTAGCTTCTCTTGGGCGCTTCCGTCGTTTCGTAATTTCTTCTAATATTTACTATTCTCTTTCATTACTGGTAATAAAATGTATGGAGACTTCACCGAGTTAGACGAATGTATTAGGACTTTTGAAATGATGGGTTAACGGCGATTCGCTGGATTATAAAAACTTCCTTTGAGGCAGGTTTAAAATAAGCTGAATTTTTTGAGGGGAAAGTAGAAAGGTGATATTGGAGGTTGATTGGATCGACCGTGCGCACAGAAAAAGGCATCAAGCGCACCGCGATGAGTATAGGCTCCGCTTTACTCTAGCACCCACTTCAATTGTATAAGCTCATAAAGGAGCAAATACAGAGTGTGGGGTGCATCAGATCATCGTCAACATTACGTTATCACACAAAGAAGGCAAGAAAAAAACGCAAGGAAGAAAGCAGCTAAGACGACGGAAAAGGGGGATAGGGATCAAAGGAACTTCTCACTTTTATTTCTCTCAGGACATACAACTAACAAAAACAGAAACGGCACGGATGGATGTATGAATGAATGGGTAGAGGGGCGAGCATGGAAAAGCGGAGGTGGAAGGCAAGGGAAGGAAAGAATAGGAGGCGATAGGATCAAGCGCAAGAGATGCTCGTCGACATAAAGGAGAATCCAGACGAGATTTGGATCAAAAACAGATACAGAAAAAAAAAGTCTGAGAAGAAATTTGTAAAGGCTGTGTAACACCTATTCCGCCTTTTTATGCGGGGTGTAATGCTGGCCTCTGGTTGTGAACGCATACAGGTTCCGACACGTTGGCTGCCGCAACAAAGCTCCTGGAACTTGGCAGAAAGCTCGGGGAGTGAGCAATGCGGTTTCCGGGGGAGAGCAGGGAACGACGATGGGCAGTACTGTGAGGAATGGGCGTGTTAGAATATCTTAAGCTAAAGGTGCTGTTGTATATACCTTTGGCTCCTTGAAGCTTGAGTGCGATTGAAGGAGAATAGACGACAGCACAAAGCGGATAGTGATTTGACGCAAGAAGTCGTCCTGTAGGAAACGCTTCACAGATTTGTCTAAAGGAAGAAAAAAGAGAACATTAATACAAAATCAAAGGTTGCCACGCTGCAAATCCATTAAGCAATCGTACCGATAGTGGTGCTAGCCTCCAAAAGGTCATAAATCAGTTTTTCTAAGGACACTATGATCGACGCGCATTTCTTCCAAGTCTCAGCCGACATCTCCACAGCATCCGACACAAACGAGAACGCCTTTACAGGTGAATGCAAGAACAACGTGAAGAGGCTCCCAATTTGTGTTGTATCTGTTTCAGCCAATAAATGTGTCACACTTTACAAAAAAAAACCCCCAGTAGGCTGGTGTTATTTACGTACCTTTCACCGCGGAAGGATATTCAATTGGGCTCATCAAGATCACAATGGACTGGTTGAAAACTTTGGTGAAGCTCTGAAATGACAAGAGAGAGAACAATTAATGGAAAAAAATAATAATTCAGCAACAATTAGTCCGTTTTGCCTACCTTGAATGCCACACTGTTGGTGCTGTCTACAATAAGGAAAAGAGGCTTCCTTGAAAAAGGAATCAGGTCATTAGGGTGCAAGCAGTGAACGAGAGAGCTCTGATCACGTCAACTCCCTTGTCTATGTTTTTCCTGGTTGCGTTTTGGGCAGTAGCAATACGCCAGAGTACGCTGTAATGTTGGGGAAAAACGAATGAGACTTATTTAAAACACAACGGAATCGATTCTACTCACCAATATCAGAAGAATCAGGCTTAGTCGGTCTTTTAGCGCCGTCGGCAGAGACGTACAAAAGAAGCGCGGAGTTTTCAGAAATGTCCTACCATAGTTCAGGTATACGTTATACGCACACAAATTACCTTAAATGCTGTGGCAATGTACAACATAAGCTGTGCAAAAAGTCGGTCGGTAAAAAGAAGATACTTGTGAGGGTTCGTCCTCCTTGTCGCTGTCTTATCCCCCTCTCCATTATTACTTTCCGCCTCCGCCATCGGCGGCTCCATTGGAGTTGCTCCCTTCCCAGGTGCAGTAGGCTCTCTCTCAAGAGTCTGCAACACCCTATACATGTCAAGAGTGAGCTCAGAGAACTTGATCTGGCTCTGATAGTTTCCAACAAGAATTGCTTCCTGAAGTTTAAGTTTGGGTTGCCCATCCTTATCGAACTTTGGAGTACGGTCAAGCTGGAGACGGCTCTGAACGGCGGAGGGGCGTGCGTCCGATTCAACAGGGGTGAGCTTCTTCTCGGCCTACGAAGCTTGTTAGAATTCAAGTGTCAGGAATCCATGTACCTCAAGGAAGGTCGAAATTTCAGAAAGAACTATGTTCCATTCCGCAGAATCGTTGGGTTTAAAAGTTTTAGTGTAATCGTCAACCAGGGTGGTGAGCTCCTCCATTAACTTCTTAATAACATCGTTACGATTCAAGAGAAGGCAGACGACGATAAAACGAGCATAGTATCGCAGCTTTTTAATCATTAATGCCGGGCTAAAACGCGCAGAGGTCAGCCGTCGCATGTCACTCCAATAGCACAAACCTCTTGGCTTCCATAACATCGCGGAAATACTGGCGGTCCCGGATGGCTTCGTAAAACACGTATGACTCGTATAGGTAGTTGGTCTCAGAAGTGCGAAGGTAGTAGTGGTAGTAAAGCTCTATTAATCAATGAGATAATACATAAATACATCGGACACTCACGGCCAATCTTTGAAGCAATCTCTCCAATCTCCCATCTCTTGAGTCCGTAAAGTTCAACGTTTCCAAAATAGGGCTATATAACAAAAAGTTTAACATCAATGATGATGAGCATTGCATTATTCATACCGATGCTGCTGTTGGAACTTCCAAAGCTTTGTGTAGACCTCGAAGGTACGCTGAAAATACGGCTGCCAGTTCTTTCCGGTTGGTGGGAGGTCCCTAAACAAGGCATCAGACCCCATTCGGCGTTTCATTTTAAGATAATTACCGAAGTCCAGCAAACAACTGCTGCGATTTCTCAAGAAGGTATTGAAACTCTGTAGACACACCGCGTGAATATCCACCCATCCAGTAGCAAGAAGACAGCTAGTTGCCAAACCTTCCACAGTCTTCACATTAGGATTGGCCCCTCCACTTGCGGTAGCGACCTGAGCAGCTCCTTGAACACCAAAGTTTCCGGTAGCTCCAGTGCTAGTAGCCACGACCTGATCGTCCGAGGGACCTGCATCCTCTTTCCGGCTGTCCTCCATTACTTTTATTTTTGAAAGTTGGGATGGGAATTTTTGTATTTATTTATTTAGAAACGTTTTGGAAGGATCATTTCCTTCAGATTGCCCCATGCTCCCAGATCGTATATGTTGCAGATCTGGCGAGCGGACGAGAGCGGAATCTGCTCAATGTTCTCGTCCTGTGCTAGGGACGAATTTTGCTTTTGAAACTGTTTTCCCTTTGCCTTTGCGTCCTTTGTGTCGGAACGAGTACCCACTTTGCCGTAATTCTGGTTGTATTCGTAGAGGTCTTTGGGAATACTGGTAATGATCTTTTCCTTAATATCGTAATTAAGGTCATCCCATTTAAACATTTCGTTTGCTGTTTTAAAATAATTAGATTCCTGACAAAAAGGAGTTATATAGTACTTGTTTTTCCACGGAGCACCATCGAAAGTTGGTATAACATAAACACCAGCACGACGACACCTGCTATTCCAGCAAATAGCGCTAGAGCTGAAAGTAATGGCTCGATTTGTCCCACATACTGCAGAAAGTTAGATACCTATACATTCAAGATGCAAACCATAATAGCCTGCCAGAAGGTGATAGGCGTCCGTTGTTGAAGCTTCCTGTCGTAAACAACAAAGTTCCAAACTTGTCGAGTCTCCATCTCATGCTGAAGAATCCGGAACACAAGATAAGTTCCATACATTGCGATTGCAGCGGTGGAGCCCAGGAACATGATAAAATAGCGATAGTTGTAATGTCCAACACAGTTGTTGACTATTTAAATCTCTTAGAATATGCAGAATGATAGGCAAACCTACTCCACGCGCAGTGATGACTGGAAAATATGTTAGATGCGTGCCAAATGAAAAGAATAACCTACTCTGCTTTCGCCACGCATTTTTTGCATATTGAACAATGTTTTGATCGTGCGGGCCTAGGTAAAGCATAAGAAATGATGCTTTCCGCTCATTATAGCAACATTACTTGTCGATGAGACACGTGCTGCATATCTTTGGGTTGAAGAGGATGTAATCGTATTCCCAAACTTGACACGCCTTCTCCACATTCTTTGACGTAATGGTTCCCGGATCGGACCAGCATGCTTTAAAGAAGCATCCATATACCGTGATAATCGCAGTGGGGACTATGATCCTTTTGAATTATTCGCGAGTGTCAGCCTGCAGAAACAATCGAAGTAGACATACAGATGTATCTCTGAAAGTCGGCTATTTGGGATACGATGCCAAGCACAAAATAGGAAAACGGCTACGCATGATGTCACCAAGGTCAAGTAGAATATCTAGTAACAAGTCAATATGATAAACAAAACTACGATGTCACCTGAAGAAGGGGATGATTGGTTTCCATAAGGTAGCTATAACAGATATCCACCGTTTTCCTTCCTAAACAGCATCGGAATGCGTAGCTTTATCATTTCGTGAGTAGCGGTATCCACACGTGCCACTTACTATATCAAGTTTGGGATCGTCTCAGTGATGAATCGGTGGATCTTTGCAATGAATGTTTGCTTAAAGATGTTGCTCTATAAAAGAAAGATCAGCATGCCGCTTGGAGGAGTCTACGAACCTGTCCAAACAGCAGAATGAAGATGAACGAGCATAGCAACACGATGTACGTCACCCATCCCCACATCTGGTCGTCTGGTCCCAAAAAAGTTTTGCAGCTTTTCTATATATACTGTAAAGATGGTTGTTCTCCAGACCCTTCGATCTGCCTTGCTCAAGCCCTACCAGCCATGGGCCATGCCATTCCGTGGCCTTGCAACGGCGGCAGCAAAGAAGACGGCATTGTACGATTTCCACGTCGAGAAAGGTGGAAAGCTTGTGGACTTTGCTGGATGGGAGATGCCCGTAAACTACTCTGACCTCGGACAATTGGCTTCTCACCACTGGACACGAGAGAAGGCCTCCCTCTTTGACGTTGGTCATATGCTTCAGACACGGTAAGAGGTTTTCTTCCTATGTAAACTGTTTTTTCTTTTCGTCGATGCGATGATTTACCATGCTTTAAAGCTGGGTGGGAGCCGATCGTGTCAAGTTCTTGGAGAAGCTTATCGTAGCCGACCTGGAAGCCCTTCCCGTGGGATCGTCCACCCTCACTGTTCTTACGAATGAAAATGGTGGCATCATTGACGATGCTGTCATAAATAAGCAGGACGAGGATGGTTTCTACATGGTGTCCAACGCCGGATGTGCTGACAAGGACCTTGCCCACCTTCGTAAACACCTTGCGGCCTTCAAGGCGCAGGGTGGGGATGTTGATTTCACGATCTTGGACAAGTCCCTCATCGCGTTGCAAGGACCAGCTGCTGCGCCTGTTCTGGAGAAGCTTGTCGGGAAGTCGTTGGAAGATTTCGCTTTCATGTCAGGAAGGCATTTGAACATTAGCGGTATTGACGCGTATGTTTCTCGTTGCGGATACACTGGAGAGGATGGATTCGAGGTCTGAATTTGAATTCTTGTTGTTTTGACTCACGTGATGATAGATCTCGGTCGCTCACGAAGATGCCGTCAAGCTCTCCACTCTGTTTGTCGACCAGCCGGATGTGAAACTTGCTGGTCTTGGTGCTCGTGATAGTTTGAGGCTGGAGGCTGGTCTTTGTCTTTACGGCCATGACATTGATGACACCACTACCCCCGTTGAGGCTGGACTTTCCTGGACTATCGGTAGAATATTTTCAATTCTCGCAAAGGTTTAAACGAAATGATAGGCAAGAGAAGGAAGGAGCAGGGTGGGTTTTTGGGAAGTGAGCACATTTTGCCTCAGCTCAAGAAGGGAGCCCCCATTACCAGGAGACGTATTGGATTACTTGTTCAAGGCGCACCCGCCAGAGGTAAGATCGATCTTAATGAAGAAATGTTATGTTTTTCTTACATCAACATCAAATAGAGCACGCACAGATCCTCGCGTCCGACGGTCAAGTTATTGGTATTTAAATTACTCTGCGCTATACACATTAACGGTACAAATTATAATAGGTGCCGTAACCAGTGGCTGCCCCTCTCCAGTGTTGAAGAAGAACGTTGCTATGGGATACGTGAAGGGTGGTTTCCACAAGCAAGGCACTGAGTTGACTGTAGTGGTCCGGAACAAGCCACAAAAGGCTGTTGTTGTCAAGATGCCTTTTGTCGAGCAGAAGTGAGTCTCAGGGGTTGGGGGATTATTTGGTATAATAAGATCAGCTCATTTAACTAATTCTTGCGCGTTCTTAGGTACTACCGCGGTGCCAAGTAAACGGAGGTCGGAGTAGAGTCAGTTATTGCGGTCCTTTTTACGCCTCTTCCATCGCATGATTCTTTTCCTCAATTAGAGCCGGGCCTGTGCTTTGGTGCAGCGAGGATGATGTGATTGAAAGGATCTTTTCAATTGCTCGTTGGAGCTGTCATAACAATTTGGGAAGAAACATTTAGCGTTAGATATCAATACAAGGATTTGGTTCTTATTACTTTTAGTTCGGTTTTGTGATGTTCTGTTGGCCTTTGAACAAGTTCACAGAGCCGTTGAACGGTGAAAGGCGGTGAGGTGTCAAACAAGTTTAACGCAGTGATGATGTCTTCAACTGCTGCGGATGTGATGACCTTTCGAAGTTTGAACCGGATGAGAGGAAGGGCCAGACTCCATGTGCAGTCCAGCTCGTTTTCATCCGCAATCTTGTTGAGAATTGCATCAAAGCTAGGATCCCATTGCTCGTCTGTTGGGGTTTCATTCTTTGCAAACTCAACCAACACATCCATTTTTGAAATTTTTGTTTGGACAACCCAAGCTGAAAAACCAGCTATGAATACCCACGTCCTCAAGGCTGCCTCCATGCTGCTTGTACATCTTGTTTGCAGAGGGCAGTAAAACTAGGAATCCTTCATTTCAAAGTGTATTGCCATAATGAGATTTCCATTAACTTTGCGGGTCGATGCAGATGGAGGAAAGGAAAAAAACAAGATTTTGAAAAAGAAAATGCATGATGGAGGCTAGAGGCTGACGTAACCGCCGCTCCGACGAGAAAGATTTCCTACAAAGTCCTGAATAAAAAAGAAAATATTTAGTTTTTTTATCGTGGTCAAAAACGACGTACCATAATCGAGTTGATGATATTCTTCCAGAAGTCAAAGTTTGGCAGCATATCGGGGAACGTGCGCATGCCGTTGATAGTGTAGCTTCAAGATAAAATTCGTCAGTCTTTGAGGGTTGTAATCGACAAAGACTTACTTATAAACAGTTCCTAGGACAACATAGCAGACTCCACCAATAAAGAGCAGCAAGAAGAAAATTCCAACACCAGACATTCCCTTCTTATCAGTGCTACCTCCGCCGGGAGTATCTGTTGCTATGCACCCAACTGATGACTTCCAGCGAACTTCCATGATTGTCTTGTTGACGTTCTGAATTTCGGGCTCTCCTTTCTTAATGTCCTTGGAGCAGATCAAGCTCAGTCTGTGAAAATGGTGTGAGAACGAGGGTGACGGAATTGGCTATTAACTTTACCTGACGGTTAAGTCTTCGCCAAGGTATCTGCTGCCTGTGTACTTGATCAGGATTCCCTCATCTTTCAAGTCTTCGATCTCGGTTTTCCCCTCTGTCCAAGGCTTCACACCAATAACCCTCTCCTTCTCCTTTTGAGAATCCTTGATGTTGGTGGTGATCTCGCAAATGTAAGCCGACTTGTCGCATTGATCCTCGCTTGCAACATCCTTGAGTTGTGTCCATGCCTTACACACACTGAAGTACGTCTCAATCCTGTTTTTTGTTGGCGGCAAATCCTCTGTCCGCTTCACAGTAAATACTTCATCAGCGATAGACGACAGATCATATTTATTGTTGTTCACTTTGAGGTTGCTGCAGTCCAAGGCGAACGCCGCCGAGGAGAGCAGAAGAAGTGCAAGGACTTTGGATGCAACCATTTTTTTATTACTGGAAGTCAAGGAAGGGTGTGACAAGAGTGAGCACTGCTGGTTTTTGGCCGCGTTCCTTCTTGGTATCTGAGGCAGACACGACAGGAACGAGCGCGTGGCTGCTGCCTGAGGAAGATTCAGAGGTGGACGATTCCTGTAGTCTCCCTCTTTGATTGTTGATAGCAAGAACTGGGAGGATGGTGTCATCCGTCTTTCCAGGCTTCTTTGATAGCGGTTTTCGTGGAGGGAAAGGGAGGAGGTTGTTGAGAAGAGGACCAGTTTGAAGCCGCATAAGCAATGCTGACGCCTCTCTATGTCCAGGATTGATTTCTAAGGCGCTCTCCAGATCAGAACGCGCAGCGTCAATCATTTGCTGAAGAAGGTAAGTTTTTGCTCTCTCAAAGTATAGCTTGGGGTCAGAGGGCCATGCTGCTATCGCTTTGCAAAGCTCGATCGTTGCACTACTCATATCACCCATAGCTAGGAACTTTTCAGCGAGACCGTAACGAAGATCCCCGATTTTGCTTCTAGCCTCGTCGTCACTAGGATCAATGTCCCAGGCCTTTGCTAGATCCTTCAAAGTTTTCTCCACCTCACCGAAGCGCAAGTAACAATCTTTGTACAATTTAGTATAGAGATGGACAAAAAGTGCCGTTGCCGGAAAACTGTGTAGAGGTTTATACCTGCACGGTTTTTGTACACGACTGGTTCGGACTGATTAAATGACAGTGCTGTTGTGAAAGCTGTGAGAGATTCTGTAAAGTTCCCGCTTCTGGATAGATTAGAACGTTATGGAATTTTCACTTCTTACTGGAAAAGCGAAACCCCGAGTTTGTTGTAAACGCTTCCAAGATGCGCGCGAATTTCCGATTCTCTTGTCTTATCATACTCCGGATGCTCGAGAACTGCCGTTAGATCAACGATAGCGCTTTCAAATTGACCTATTTCCGAGAAAAGAATACCTCTTTCTTTATGTTAGATTCTCCTCGAAGATTTGAAGTTCCCAAACCTCTTGAACAAGAGGACCCAGTCCATAGGATCCAACTCCAGGGCGTGGTTCAGAAAGTAGATGGCAACATCAAACTTTCCCTTGAGAATTTGATCTGACGCCTTGTTCTTGTACCGAATCGCAACAAGCATAGTGTACTCGAGCAATCCCCGAATCTCTGGATGAGAGGGCTGCAATTGTATTGCTCGTTGCGTGTCAATGTTAACGAAGTCAACGTTTCCTTGCTGCCGATATATTTTCGCTCGAAGAATAAAGAGATCCGCGTGATTTGGATTTCGACTTGTGAGCACATATAGTAATTCTAAAGCGTAATCAAACTTTCGCATGCCAATATATGTCACGGCCCTTTTACGCAACGTTAAAACGACGCTTTACATAAACTTCTTCTTTACATTCGAGCTAGCACAGCATCCTCGGCCATTCCCAGGCCTTTTGCAATTTCAAATTGCTCCAAAGCCTCGCGATATCTCCTTTGATCTAAAAATATTTGACCCCATAGAAAATGAACCTTTCGCTGTCGTCTATTCAGCCAGACGCTTTCTTTTTAAAAAATTACTGATATCAGAATAAGCTCTTTTTGAACAAGATCACCTTTTTGCTGAGAAGAGTTGTTTGCTATGAGATCTATTGCAACTTGATAGTTTGCAATCGCACTCTCAAAGTCGACGACTTTTAAAAACGCTTCAGCACGATTAACAAAAAACGAAGGCTCTTGAGGATGCAGGAATATTGCTCTCGAGAACAAAGCTATCGCTTCGACGTAGTGGCTGTGGCCCAGTGCAGTACATCCTTTGTTGTTGCTGTAGTAAAATGGTAAGTTTTAAAGATGGCAAGTGCCGGACTCGGACTGTGTTTATCATATGCGATCTGGATGTGATGCTTACTTGAGCTCTGATCTTTGTATGTGTTCGATCATGACTTCAACGTTCTATAATCCAACAGATTGACATCAATTTGAGTGATTAACATGCATTTCCTCGAAAAAACACAGATAGCCTGGAACTAACTTTCTAGCAAGTGGAATCGCTGTGCATGTGTATAGTTGTAAAGTCTAGGATGTAGTTTGGTGGAGCGAGGTGTTATGATGTCTGATTGATCACAACGCGTGCATAAAGACGCGCCTGTTCAGAGCTGGATAAACAACGTCAGCGAAACAACGTTGACATAGAAATCGCTTCAAATAGGAGCACGAAGGGATACCTTCGCGCATTGCAGCGGCAACGCGTAGTCTATTTTTTCTTTCTCGTTGTTTGGTTGAAAGAGTTAAAATCTTGGAATGTAGGCCAAATGTTATTTTCCAGAACGACCAAGGCTCCAGAGCCAAAAAAAAATTCATTCAATCACAAAAGAGAAGACCCTCAAGAGGCTCAATCGCTGCTTATAGACTTGAGAAAGGGAGAGATCGCGTTTGCTCCCCCATTCCCCCATCCACATCATCCTCTTCCCTCAAGCCGCACGCCCTGCCCGTCGCAAACTACTTCTCTTCACCGTCGTCTGTTGATCCCTACCTCCACTTGAGCCCCTGATATCCAACAAGAGAAATGTCTGAGAAGAAACCAGCCGCATTTTCTTATGCTGCTGCCGCTGCCACCAATCGCGCTACCCTGCAGCCGCCTACTTCAAGTCCATCTGCTGCTCGAAGGAAGTCTGCTCCAGAGAGCTCGTTGAAGATCCCTCTGGTCGACCGCTCGGAATCTGAGGATCCCACTTCAAAGCAGGAAGCCCTTGCCGTAGGAAGAAATTCTCGTTCGCCGTCCCCGATACCCTCCAAAGTATGGACTAATTCAAGATTGCCTCACAAGAAGTCTAGCGGTAAGCTTTTGATATTTTGGGGGTGTTTGCTTTTTCCTTATCGTCAAGCTTTGCGGATGATAAGAAAGTCTAATCTCATGATCCACATTCACCTTTGATTATCAAGAGCACGTTCCTGCTACCCTCGCATCAGGTGCTACCGGGGCTGCAGCTCCTCCTGCAACATTGACAACCCCTTCCATCGCTATAGTGGCGGCTTCGGAGGAAAACAGCTGGAAAGCCGTCGGTAGTCCCCCTCGTCGTCTCTCTGCCTCGGTCCCACAAACACCCGCTCATGAACCCATCTCTGACCAAAACACTGAAGCAGACGACAGTGAGGATCTTGTGTTAATGCGTAAACGCGGGATTAGGACTAGGGCGGCCAGTACCCCCAATCCTCTCATCAATGTTGCTTCGTTGGCACCGACTGAAGAGGCTTTGAAGGAGGAGGGTGCTGATGTCGGTGTTGATAACTCTTCGTCTCAAGCGGCTAATCAAAAGTGGGGTGGCCTTGGCTGGGGTCCGTCAATTTGGAAGGATAATACTGGTTCGGCAGCTCCTTCGCTTGTTTCAAAGGCACCCACTTATCTTGGTCCAGAGACCATGGCTCCTGGCTCATCTCAACAAGGAAGGCAGTACAGGAGCTTTTCGTTTTCTCTGGGCGAAGGTGGTCAAGAGGGAGAACAGGGAAATGGTGCTGCTCCTCCCGGAGTTCCTTTCTCGCGCCTTCCCCAACAGGAACCTTTACGCGGTGGAGACGACGAGGATGATTACTCGGAATATACTTTACCCAAAGCTCGTTCGCGTTCAAAGTCTTCTTCTGCAATCTACGGTTTGATCGCTGGTGGTCAGGACAACTATATGGTTGGCGGTGAACAGCCGACCGCTGGTGGTCGCAGGGAGAGCGCCGGTTACGCCGAGTTGAACTCCATTTGGTCAAACTCTCACGCTGATCGTCAGAGCCACGAGCCGTCGCTTTTGCATCGTAGGGCGTCGACTCAGCCTAACAACTATAATGGACCTATGTGGGAGAGCCTGAGAGGCGGCGGAGATAGTGCTTCAATTAGGGATGGTGACGGGGCTTCGGAATCGGGACACCTTGCGCCTGGATCTGGACCTTCGCCTGACCGTGTTGAGAGGTACCGCCAGCAACGTCGTTACTCGCATGCACCGAACTTGTACAACGAGTTTTCCCAGCAGCTTATCAACAGGTTAGAAACGACCTGTTTTCCTTTTTTTAGAGAATGTTTATTCTTACAAACCTTTTTCTTTTTGATGTTGCGATAGGCCTGGAGGAGAGTCTGAGTTTCAGTACGATTCTCGCCGGCGGCATTCCCTTGCTGGGCCTCTTCTTTCTGGATCCGGCCGTTACCTCGACCAACAAATGGACGGTCTTTACCTCGACGACCCCAACGACCCCCACCTCTTTGAGGAAATCGACGACTACTTTGAGAACACGGAGCATCGCACCCGGGCCTGGGTGGAAGCCGGCAAGAACCTCCAAATGCAAGCTTTCCCTCACCCATGGCCAATCTATGTCGTTGAATTCAAAGCAGGCCGTATCGACTTTTTCTACATATCTGACTCCTCCCATACGATCAAGACTGGGGATCTTGTGATTGTAGAGGCGGACAGAGGAAAGGATCTTGGGAAAGTGATCAATGATTCGATTGGGAATACGGCGCAGTTACAGCTTTTCCAGAATCAACATGGGGATGCGATGTTGGATTCGCATTTCTTAAATAAGGAGGTGCATCCTAAGAGGATTTTTAGGCAGGCACAGCCGAATGAGATTCCAATGTTGGTATCCAAGAGTCAAGATGAGGCCAAGGCTATGTCAGGTGAGAGATTTGCTGGTGATGGGTCAGCAGCCCTTTTTCCTTTTGTGGATGTATGTTAATTGACTTGTTGCTTTTGCAGTTTGCCAAACAAAGATTAGGTTGAAGAAAGTTGCCGATGGAGGTGGTGGATGCTGAATATCAATGGTAATTTTTTTGACACAAACGACATCGGGATTCTAATTATGTTTTTTTTCCAGGGATCGTCGTAAACTCACGTTCTATTTTGTTGCTGACAGGAGAATTGATTTCCGTGAATTGGTTAGAGGTTTGTATCATTACCCGTCCGAAATCGTTACCTTTACCCTTTCTATCGGATTTATACTAAATCCCAAATAGATTTATTTAAACTGTACAAGACGAGGATTTGGATGTGCGCCGTCAACCCCGCAAAGCTCGTTCGCTAGACATACTATACGCAAATCCGTGTTTGATTTTTTTCCCCTCGTTTGTTTCATACTTCTTTATCCCTTTTTAAATTTTAAGGCTCCGTGGTTTTTGATTTCCCCCTTTGTTTTGTTTTCGCACATAAAAAGCCCACCGTCTTTCTCTATCCTTCTTTCTCACAGGCCTTGATTCTCTAAAGTTGTTTTTTCTTCTCTTCTCTTTTTTTCTTTTTCTTTTTTTGGTTCCTTTATTCCCCCCGTTGTAGGCATGATAGTATATGTTTTTGTTTTCGTAGATGAAAGAGTTGTGTGTTAAAGAAGTTGATGAAGCCCCATTTGTTGCGTTTTTATGATTACCCCCCTCCCCCCCGCGTAAGTGTTCGGGGGTCTTTCTCCTTTGGTTTTTTCTTTTCTTTTTATTTTTTCGAAAGCCCTCTCCCATACTCTACCGCCTTTAGTTTTTGCAATAGTTTTGCAGATTCACGATGATGTTTTTGCTGTGTTTCAACACCTTTGAAACTGCTGAGGTGATGTGGGCGTTGGGAAGGGACAAGTTTCCCGTCAGTCTTCTTTGTTTTTGTTTTTTTTTTGGCCTACTTTTTGTTGTTTACATGTTGTGTTTTGTTTGTTTGGGTTGGTTGTTGTTGCTTGAAGGGTTGTTTTTAGAGTTAGAAGAAGCAGATAAGATAAAATACTATTCTTGTTACATCCACTATGTTCGCGTTCATGAAAAGTTTTGAGAACGACGAAAAACAAATGGTGGTTGAAATCAAACGAGAGTTGTCAGACCTTTCTGGACAACAAACTTTTGAAGATGATGGTTTCGGACGTTCTCACCCCCCCTTTGCACATTGAGACGGTGAATGGATTACGAGAGTAGGAGCGATGTTCATTCACGTTGGACTCATTGATGGTCACTTAGGTTCTTGATGACTTGGACAACCATTCCTTTACTTTCAAAAACAAGTCACAGAATGGATTGGCAGCAGCAGTCCCCCAATGACATGGATGACGGCGTGAAGACGACAGAACAGAGAAATTGGATGTTCGAAGCTTGTTACTGTCGCAACCTAAAACATGGAAGCGGAATTACGATTTCATAGAGTACTCCTTTTTTAACGGTGCGTTGTCTAACTTTGGGAAAAGGAACTCTTCTCGAAACAAGTTCAACTTTTTTGGAACAATCTACAAAGGAGATGTTATAAACGGATTTTGAGTCAACCCCCGCAATGGAGCTCGAGTGCTGAGATTAAGGAAGCGGGTTGGTCTTGCCGCTTATCTTGTTTTGCTTATGGAGTTTAGAGATGAAGAATGATGAGATGAAGACAAAGTTGAAGGCGTATAAGAGGGATTTGGGGTCGGCTTGTGAGAGACTCGCTGAGGTTTTAGAGACGGTTGTTGGAGGTGAGGAAGGAGTGCTTATTTATTTTTTACTGTCCAGGGAGGAGAAGCTGATGGTCGTGTTTTTTTTTTAATGTAGCGCAATCAGAGGTGATTGCAAAGAGGAATGAGATTGAGGTTGTTGTGTACTATTAGTGGGCTTGTATGGTGTTTATGGTGGGGTGTTTTTTCTGATTACTTTCTTTATCGATAGGAGGAGGAGTCGCAGAGGCTTTTAGAGCAGTTTGATCCTAATGAGGTCTATTTAGTTTTGATACTGTTTCGTACTGATGTTTTTTATTTGGGGGTAATAGCCGACTTACGAGGAATTGCAGACCATCTACACACAGCAGGTGGAGAAACTGTTGTTTACATTGCAGGCTCTAATGTTTTTAAACAGGAGGGTCCCTTGATGCGAGATAGGGCGGAAATGGCGGACCTTGAAAAACAGATTGAGGATATGAGACGGGAGAATGAGTCGTTAAAGCAGAACCTTGTTCAGGTGTCTGTGGAGATGAGTGAGGTGGATCAACAGCTAGAAGTAGAAGCGAGAAAGGCGTCGCTAAGGGATCCAGATGAGGAGAAGTATACGTTATGGTATATTTTTTATTATGAAAAGATGTAAGGCTGACCTTTTCTTTTTCTTTTTTGTAAGGTGTGAACAATGGAGTAAGACGCTGATGGGATTATTGGGCATACAGAATATCACACCGAAGGATTCTTCGTGCATTTCCATTATATATGATTTGACGGGTGGACGGACGTGTACACTTGAAATCACATTTAAAACACCACATAACTCGCAAAAGTATGCGGTAGAGGGCAAGGTTGGAACTTTTCAATTCTTTTTGAGTGTGTGCTATATACCTCTGTTGAAATGATTAGCTGTCAGACTGCCCTTGCAATATCTACGATATCGTTGAAATTGGCCAACATTTAACGACACTGAGCGGAATCAGAACGTTCAGGATGCCACTTTGATTATTGTCTACGAGACGCGTCGTCGAATCACAAAATACTATGCACTTGTGGATGAGGTGGAGACGTTGAGAGCTCAACTGCCGCAACGAAACATTCGGATAGACTTTGATGTTGATAGACGGTTTGGAAAGGTGTGGTTTGGGGAGGGGTGGTGTTGGAAGTTCGCGTCACGCAAGAATACCCAGGGGATGCATCATGCTTGGATTATTATGTAACGAATGGTGGAAATAAGGATACACAGGAGATGATGGTAATGTTATCAGCTTCACTTGATATTCATGGGTTTTGGTTTTTTAACATGATCTGTCTCCTAGACCACGCTGAGTATGCACAAGACGTCCACCATCACTCAACTTGTTGTTTTATGCTGCTGAATCATTAATTGTTTTATATGTATGTTGATTAAACTATGGAATAAGCTGTGTCTTTTATGATACCTTTTCAGTGATTGCGTTTAAGCAGTAGTAGCAGTTGTAGCAGTATGCCTGTAGTGTTATTTTTAAATAGCAGTAAAAAGCCAGTATGTAGTAAATAAATATTTATAAAAACAACATTATATTATTTTAATCAATTAATTAATTATTAGTAATTACATAAATATTAAAATAAAATATTTATTTATTATTATATTTTAATTATTAATTAAAAGTTTTTCGCTGAGAGGGTGATATTGCACTGGTGGGAACACAAACTGGTCCTTCTTTTTCTCAACACCGGCTTCAATGGTACTGTATATTCAATTCAATAGGAAGAGGGCATCAGCGGAGACACTGGCATCCCATCCATCCCATCACATCACATCCCCATCGTCAACCATCATCAAAACAACACCTGTGTGGAAGAGAACAGCCAAAGAGGATAAGGGAGAGAGAGCGTCACTGGATCATGGTCAACGACTTGGGCTTGGACTTTTGACTTAGTGGACACCAAGTGATGTCGAAAGGAATGATGACTGCTGTGCTACTCCTTTATCGAGCGATTGCCCTCTCCCTCTCACTCTATCATCAGATCATCTATATGCTAACATCTCCTTTCTCTTCCAGTCTCACAGGTGCGTTTTTGAGACGATAAATGGACTTTGCTCTGTGTGGTTTATACGAATTGTTGTCTGGATATACTTACTGACCCCGTTTCTCTCCTTGTTTACCTGGTTTCGTTTGGAAACAATAGGAAGGTGAGATCATGGTTGCCTTGGTGAACTCGAGGAAGGAATATCAGTTCTAATATTAACTCTTAAATCTTTCCAGTTTGAGCACCCCCGTCACGGTTCCTCGGGTTCCTTCCCCGCAAGCGCTCCCGCACCCACCGTGGTCGCGTGAAGTCCTACCCCAAGGATGACGCCAAGAAGCCCGTCCACTTGGCTGCTTTCCTCGGATACAAGGCCGGTATGACCCACATTGTCCGTGACCTCGAGCGTCCTGGATCCAGTAAGTACTTGAATTCGCATGAAGATGGATAGGTCAGGATCTTTGGACTGATGACATTACCGTATGATAGAGATGCACAAGAAGGAGGTCGTTGAGGCGGTCACCATCATCGAGACCCCCATTGTCGTTGTCGGCGTTGTCGGCTACGTCGAGACTCCCCGTGGTCTCCGCTCCCTCACCACCGTCTGGGCTGAGCACCTTTCCGACGAGGTGAAGAGGCGGTTCTACAAGAACTGGTACCGTTCCAAGAAGAAGGCCTTCACCAAGTACTCCAAGAAGTACGCCAGCGAGAACGGCAAGCCCATCACTGAGCAGTTCGAGCGTATCAAGAAGTACTGCCAGGTTGTCCGTGTCCTCGTCCACACCCAAATCGGTCTCATAAGATCGGCATGAAGAAGGTGAGCAGTTTTGTTAACTTATCTCTATATCAAGTTTCTTAACTTTTTCTTTGGAAAGGCCCACGTCATGGAGATCCAGCTTAACGGTGGATCCGTTGCCGACAAGTCAACTGGGCCAAGGACCACTTCGAGAAGCAGGTCCCCGTCTCTTCCGTCTTCGCCCAGAACGAGATGATCGATGTTATTGGTGTCACCAAGGGTCACGGTTTCACCGGTGTCGTTGCCCGTTGGGGTGTCAAGAAGCTTCCCAGGAAGACCCACAAGGGTCCTCCGCAAGGTCGCTTGTATTGGTGCCTGGCACCCTTCGGTCAGTAACAGTCACTCTTCATTCCATTTTTGTTTTGTGTCCGTCCTGTTGCTAATATATTGTACAGAGGGTTATGTACTCCGTCCCGTGCCGGTCAGGACGGTTACCACCACCGTACCGAGCTTAACAAGAAGATCTACCGTGTTGGATCCAAGGACAACAAGGAGTCTGGTGCCACTGACTTCGATCTTACCTCCAAGAGCATCACCCCCCTTGGTGGATTCCCCCACTTCGGTATCGTCAACGAGGACTGGATCATGGTCAAGGGTTGCACTGTTGGTGTCAAGAAGCGTGTCCTTACCCTCAGGAAGTCCCTCCTCACCCACACCAAGCGTTCCGCGCTCGAGGAGGTTAACCTCAAGTTCATCGACACTTCTCAAAGTTCGGACACGGAAGATTCCAGACCGCCGAGGAGAAGAAGAGCTTCTACGGAACTCTCAAGAAGGACCTTGCTTAAATGCGCTGTTCGTCTTGTTTCCAATAAGCTTAGGTTATTTCTAGTATCATTATTATGTATTCAGAAGAACCCATACTTTTGCTTTAGTGTATTGCTTGTGTGTGTGGATTGAGAGTGTGTTTCAATGTGCTTTATATAAATATCTGGTTGAATGCAAATAGGTACTACTTGGTTGAATGAATGGATTTGCGCGTGAAATGTGTACGAAATAAATATGCCCGCGTTGCTGTCGTTAGTGCCGTCTAGCCTCCTCGAATCCCTTCAACACTTGACAGATAAAGGCAGCCTCTGACGTATCTCTCACAATGTCGACCGGATTTGAAGACCGGCCCGCTTTCGTAGCCTTTAAATCTGATAGTCAGACTTCTGTAACTTTCTCCTCCATAATTCTACTCCTTTCCTTACATTAGCTGTCGCCGCATCCGTTCTAAAATCCAAAGACTCTTCCATCCTTTGAAGTTCTTGCCTCATGTCCTATCGAAGTTGTGTTTTTTATTTTTATTAGTGGGGTAAAGGAAATAGAGTAAGAAAGGATTGCGGATGGTTCGAACAATCAATATTACAAAGAGAAGCTTGTTCTATACATACCTGCATAGAGGCCGCCCCTGTTCCAGTGGTTGCTCCCGCATCCACCACAAACTTTCCTGGTTGCTTCACAAGCGCATCCTGCGACGTGAACCGATGCAAGGTTGTTGTGAAACCCGAGTAAGGCCGACTCGAAGGATAAACGCAGAACCCGCTCATGACGACACCCTTTCAACAAAAGCAACAAAACGAATTGACGGAAAGAAGGGTAGAGGGATGATGGATTCCTTTTTCAAAGTCCACTATCTGTAATTACTCGAAAAATTTCGAATCAAAAAAATGGATCAGGTTGGTTTTGGGGAGGGAGTTGGTTGCGCGTCCCTTTTTGTTTGACTGATGGGAGCTTGTAGAGATTGCAGAGACTTTTTGGACAGGGGATGGGAGGGGTTCAACCTGGGCTTGATACGCCTATGGTGGATACGGCTGAGATGGTGTATATCTCTTCGTTGGCGTTGTTGAAGGTGAGGGTGTCCGCCTTTTGTGATGCTGGAGAATGGGATGATATGCTAACTTCTTCCTGTTTATTTTTATTCGTGTGCGGTAGATGTTAAAACATGGTAAATGAAGTTTTTGATGGAGGTTTATGCGTAACGGATGCGATGGAGAGCTGATGTATTATTCTTTCTGTGGTATAGGCAGAGCGGGTGTTCCCATGGAAGTGATGGGTCTGATGCTTGGAGAGTTTGTGGATGACTACACTGTTCGTGTTGTGGATGTGTTTGCGATGCCGCAGAGTGGAACTGGTGTGTCCGTCGAAGCCGTCGACCCTGTGTTCCAGACCAAGATGTTGGACATGTTGAAACAGACTGGAAGGTAAATTCAACGAACTCCTCGCTTTTTTTTTTATCCCCTGTCCTTTATTAATGATGGGTGTAGACCTGAAATGGTTGTCGGATGGTACCACTCTCACCCTGGTTTCGGGTGCTGGCTTTCCAGCGTCGATGTGAACACGCAACACGTGAGATTTTTTGGGGTGTTTTCGTTGTTGTTAAATAGGATTTTAGAGTTTCGAGGCGTTGAACCCGCGTGCTGTTGCTGTGGTGATTGACCCGATTCAGTCTGTGAAGGGGAAAGTCGTCATTGATGCCTTCCGTTTGATTAACACGCAGTCGGCGGTTCAGCATCAGGAACCTAGGCAAACGACTTCCAACATTGGGTATTTGAACAAGCCGAGTATTCAGGTGAGGATTGGTGAGGGGTTTTGGTCGATGGTTATTCCTTTTTTTTCATTGTTTTTAGTTTGTGGGGGTTCTTTTCTGAGCAATGGTTTTTTGACGCGTTTGTGTTGATGTTTTATTTTTTTGTGTTGAATCCTTTTGTCGTCCTGTGTTGATGTTTTCGTCTTTCTTCTTATCAACGACTGCTATTATCTTTTGAAAATGCGCAGGCCCTCATTCACGGTCTTAACCGCCACTACTACTCCATTGGCATCAACTACCGCAAGAATGAGCTTGAGCAAAAGATGCTGTTGAATCTCCACAAGAAGAGCTGGACCAAGGGACTTACCCTTACCGATTTTGATGAGCATTCTGAGCACAATGAGCAGGCTGTTAAGGTAATATATCGTTGTCGTGGCCTTTTTTTTTATGTTGAGACTTCTCATCATGTTTTTTCTCTATCTTTCACATGCACGTTGTAACTTTGCCCTCTTGTGAACAACAACAATATTAGACCATGTTGAGCCTCTCGGACCTTTATAACAAGTCTGTGATCGAGGAGACGACAATGACTGCGGAACAACTCAAGACGCGTCACGTTGGAAAGCAGGACCCTAAGAGGCATCTTGAGGAGAATGTGGAGGCAGCTATGACCACCAACATTGTGCAATGCATGGGCTCCATGATTGACGCTGAGAGCTTTTAATTGTTAAGACTTTTCAATAGGTCTCCTTACCTGTATTCCCCACCTCTTTAAGACGATGTAGGGCCTTTACCCGCCCTCTCATCTTCTTTATTCCTGTTGTTGTTTTTTTGTTGTTTTTTTTTTTTTGTTTATTCTCGCATTCGTTTGATGGTTCTTGTGCCTCTTTTTTTTTTGTTTTGTGGGATTTATGGTGTCGCCGTCAAGTAATAAAAAAAAAAAAAAAAAATCAAGACAATTTTTAAAGTGTTTTTGGGCATGCAGGACATCAAGGACAATAACGAGTTTGGGAGACCTGGACTTGGAGCCTTGTCATCTTATGCGGAGGGGTATTCAGAGTCTGGAACTTATACGTCTGCGGTTGGATTGAGACATTTACAAAAGTTGGGATGGAAGCAGGGAGATGGGCTTGGGAAGCAGAGAGGTATTTTTTTGGTATTAAAGCTTTCTAAAGGATGTTGACTTTTCCTTTTCTTTGTAGATGGGATGACTAGAGCGCTTTCTGTGGGGTTTAAAATGGATACAAAGGGACTTGGAGCTGGGAGAGAGGAGTTTAGTACATCGTGGTGGTGAGGCTTTTAATATTTTTTTTTGGAGTTGGTTTTGACGTTGTTGTTGGGGTTTTAGGGATCATATTTTTAATAAGACGACGTCTTCGATCAAGGTTGAGAAGGATGGTGAAGGGGGTGTGAAGGTGCAGTTTGAGAAGAGTAAGGAGAAGAAGGATACGTCGTTACTCTATGGAGGTTTTGTGAAAAGGTTTTTTGTTATTTCTATCTCTCCCCGTTTTTGGTTTTGTCATGACTTTTAAAATATGGTTTTGTTGGTTGTTGTTTTTTTTCGTTATTATAACGATGGTTGTTTTTTTTTTTTGATAGCACCGAGACAACGTTACCTGACAAAAAGGATTTTTCGTTCGCCATGTCGGATGCTGAGTTATTCAGTGCATGTGGGGGACGGACGTTGAGGAAGGGGGCGAGGGTGCAACAGAATGGCAAGTTGAGTCGAACGTCCGAGGGAATTTTGAAGATGAAGGAGGCGTTGGTGAAGATGGAGAGGAGGAGGATGAGGAAGAGGATTTAAAAACGGGGAAGAATGAAGGGGAGGGTGATGCGGATATTTTGAAGAAGAAGAAGAAGCGGAGGGAGAGTGAGATTGAAGTAACGGTGACGCTGATAACACGGAAAGGAGAAGAAGAAGCGGAGGGATGAGAAGGAGGTGGAGAGTGATGCGGGTGACGCAGGGAACACGGAAAAAAAAGAAGAAGAAGAAGCAGAGAGAGAGTGAGATAGAGATGGAGGTGCAGTAGAGGTGCAAGGTGACGCGGATAACACGATGAAGAAAAAGAAGAAGAAGAGGAAGGCCGACGCGGAGGCGGATGAAGAAAACGCTGTACGGCCGGACGAGGCCGAGAGTTCGAAAAAGGTCGAGAAGAGCAAGAAAAGAAAGATGTTGGAGGAGACTGAAGAGGCAAGGGAAGAACTACAACCCACGTCTGACACAATATCCGCATCAACTGACAAAAAGAAAAAGAAAAGCAAAAAGACCTCAGTCGTATCTCCTATATCAACACAAGAACCCACACCTCCACCAGCAATCGACGATAGCGCACCCAGCAAGCCCAAAAAGAAGAAGAAGCAAATAGAGTCATAGACAGCAACCAAGTAGATTGTTTTTTTGTTTGAGAATATATTGAGATAAAAGAAAACTGGCTTGCAAAAAAGATTTGTTGCCGTTTCCGAGGTGTGCGTTAAGAACAAGGGGAAATATTCGTTTTTCGATAGAGTGCAAGATGCGAAAAACTGTCGAAGAAACACGACCCCGAGACTTCTCACTTGGGTGTATCGATTCGGGTGGTGTTTTATCGTAAAGGGCTTTACTTCTGTGAAATTGAGAAATCGTGGTTGGAATCGACAAAAAAGGACGTTAGATATACCGAAATAGAGCTGAAATAGATAATGAAATGGAGAAAATGTTAAACTAACCCCCTTGATCATAGCAGCAACCTGGAAACCAGAGTTGACGAGGCCAACACCGAGAAAAGTGACGGCAAGGCCAAACCACACGCTGTCGAGCTTCTTGCGAGCGTAGACGGGACGTGGGATTCTTGCTGTAAAGCCGATCATGAAACAATGTGAGTAAACTTACTTGTGCATAATATTAATGGGGATAATCGTACCTGCCAGAACCTCCTGGACTGGATCTCAGAGGCACGGATGCCGCTCTAAAGTTTCGAGGAAAGAGTCAGTCATGGCTATTTTTACTCGTATATCTATCGTTTTTCAAGATCCCCTCCATTGATGTATATCCCTTGTTCTTTCACATGCAATAGAACGGCCATTTGTGAGAAATTCCTTCTTTCCTCTCCAAATCCTCAACATCCATTGATAAGTATGTCCCCCCCCATCGTTACCAATCTCTCTCTCTCTCCGTATCTCTCTCCTTATCACTCTCTCCATGACCCTCTCTCCTCTCTCTTGTTGCCTTTGGAGTGATGGATGTGAACCCACCTCGCCGACCTTGAGGATGGAACGAACAAAAGACATTTTGGTGATGGAATGAGTCAATAATTGAATAATTACTACTGTGTAAAGTAAAAAAATGAGATTCAAATTTTCTTTTTTCTTTTTTTCTTTTTCGTTTGTATTTAATAACTTTTTTTATATTTTTAATTTTTAATTTTTTCAGTTCTTGTTCTCATTCATTCAACCTTTGATATCTACTGTCTGCTAGTCACACACACACACATATTTACACCCAGAAAGAGAAAAATGAGCAGCAGCACTACGGCTACACTGCGGCAAAGAGGTTGACGGCGCTAAAGGGGTTACGCTCATCTCTCATGCAGCAAGCATCATCACCTTCATCATCATCACCTTCATCATCACCTTCATCATCACCATCACCTTCATCCTCTGTTGCTGCATCTGCTTCAGTTCCTTTACATTCAAAGTTTAGGTCCGTGGCTGCAGAGATGCGCGACTACTACTATCCAGACATTGATGTGGTCAAGCTGGCGCAACAGGACACGGACCTCAATGCTCTGAACCTCAAAGACACTTGGACGCTTTCTCGTCTTGCCAGAGAGGAGGAATGGGCAAAGCGTGGAAAGATTGTTCGAGTTGGAGGTAATTTCAGGATTTTTTCGATCATAAGCCTGTTTTTTGTTCTCTTTTTCTCCACTTTATTTTATAATAATGAAATGCAAATGGAATCTTCGAGTGATGTCTGATTATTTCTTTTTTCGTTTTTCTTTTTCTTTTTTCCTTTGTCATCCATCTACAGTTGTTACCGGCCGGGGAAAAAGGTAGAGGGTGAAGGAAAGGCCGGACGAAAGAAGAAGTAAAATCATCAGACGCGATCCCAAGCAGCAAATTAACGCCGTCAGCTTCTTGGGTCCGACGTTGACCGCCCTTGCCATATCCCGAAATATTTCACAAATCTACTCGCTCTCAAATACACGCCTCAATATCTTACTTGCCGTCCATGAGCTTCTCGCGCTGCATGACTACAAAAATCGAGAAAATATGAAAATGCAATATTAGTTTTCGAAACCACACCATACACATTTGCATAATTTGGAGGGGAAATCTGGATGATGATGATGATGGGGGAAAAAGGACGATGGAAGGAAGGAGGCCTTACCGGATTTATCAAACTTGATCAAAATGGTCATCTTTAGAGGATGCTCATCTGTTGCAGTCGAGTGGGCCGATACTCGGGAAGGCTGAATAATTTTGTTGTGCAGTTTTTGTTTAAATAATGATACAGTGTGGGGTTAGAATATGCATGAATTATTTTCGATAATGGATATTCTTGGGACTTACAAAGTGGTTTCCGTCCAGAACGGCTTCGATAACACCCGCAATGAATGCACCCGTATTCAGTGTTGAAAGTTCTCTTGGAATGGAAATAAATCGGTTCACCATTGGGTCGTTGTCGATAATCATGTCTAAATTCGTACAAATACCAAAAATCAATACGATAATAGAGGAATGGAATATTTAGCACATACATTCATCCTCGCTATCCCGTGCTCTTTTGTAATGAATCCCGCAGGTTTTCCAAAAAGCGTCTTCCAAATGGTGGTGTTGATAAAATATAAAATCCCGAGAACTCTTGTTTCCCTCTTTGCATTCTTGTCACGCCACATAGTAAGCTCCAGTACGCGAACTCCCACCCGGTATCCGTAATCGCTCAATCTATTAACCAAACATGTGGTTAGTACGTAGCTGCAACAACCAATGCCATGGCGATCTTGGTTAAAAGGGAAATACAACCCTACTTTTTCTCCAAGTCTGTGATTCCGCCAACCCTTTTCTGGGAGTACTGCACCATCTCTGAAAACAAGAATGCGAAAGCATTGAGCGATACCTAGCAACACAACAATTTGAGTTAAGGCAATTTTAACCGCATTCCAAAATATCCCATCATAATCCTCTCAAGATGGATAGAACCTCCTCGTAGAAACTTTATCACCCGTCCCTTCTCCCCTCCAGATACCCATTGAATAACACACCTCAGACGCCCTCGTCTTGCTCAGATTCCTATCCAAAATGCCCGCCTTCTTCACCATGCTTTCCAAAAACTTGTCCAAAAACTTCGTACAACACGGTTCCGAAAATGCAACCACTGCTCACCCAAGTTTACAGATCGGTGCGTCTCCCCTCCCCAACCACCAAAACCCACACTTCATTACTCATTCTCCTCCCCCAAAAAACAAAACGAAACAGGGTTTCCTCTTGATTCTATACAAGTTTTGGAAATGGATATACAACATTGCAACTGGAACGTCTGAGTTGTATAGGATTTGTGATTCAGCTGCAAAGAGGTTGGCGAAACCGGTTATCACGAATGGGGAGAAGAAGGAGTTGAGTGAGGCCGAGGCCGTCACGGCTGCAGTCTATTCTCCGAATCTGGTGTATAAGATAGGTATGGTGATGATGTTGAGTTGGGATTCGTCGCGTGGTTGGGAGTGATGACGTGGATGGAGGGTTTTGCTGACTTGGTTGTTTTTTTTGTATTGATTAGATCGGTCCGTCATGTATTCCAGTAAGCTAGTGGTAAGAAACATATGAGGTCCTTTCTCATATGGACTCTCGTTGTCATGAAATCTGCATCCTTTACCCTTTCATGGTTTTTTTTATTAGTCGTTCTCCATACAGTGGTTCGTGAAAAAAAACCGTCTAACGATTCCTTTTTTGTGTAATAGATGGAACGGAGGAAATTGGAATCAAAAGATTGCCCACTTGATGAAACTGTTTTTCTCATCCTTCGCAAGAAGCAGTTTCTTACAAAAGGCAATGAAGTATCGTAAGTCAACCTTTTTTAACCTTAGCTCCTTGCTTAATCATTTTATTGCAAAAACGCACTATCTTCCGCGAGGTGCCCGTTACCACCGTTACTCCTACTAATTTATTCACATTAAATGATTCCAGCCCTCAATCCATCATCCTCCGCCGATGCGTCGGTATCATCGCTTCCTCCTACAAACTCATGCACGACCTCAATTCCCGCGCCGCCACCAAATACGACACTACAAACAAAGCGCATGAACGTAAACTCATGGAATTCTGGGACCTCGCCATGCAGGTGTGAAACTCTTGGTCGAGTATCACCTCAATGGACACACGTTGGGTTTCAAGGACATGACCCGCAACGGATTTTAGGGGATGGTAAAAAAAAAAAACGGTCCTTTTTTTAAATGATTTTAACCATGCTTAGGAATACTTGGTCTCGATGATCTTTACTATTTTGCAAAGAATCACCCGGATACGTTTCAAAGGGTTTTAAGTAGCTCCAGTCATGAGACTTCTTGGTATACACTTTTCCCTCAATCCATGATATAAACGTATAATAGGTTCTCAATGGCCGTTGTCGGTATCAACATCACCAGTTTCCTTATCTCCCTTGTACGAACCGTCAACTCCAAAGCTTTTTTTACACATACGGCACAACCAAAGAAGTCTACCACGAATTCTATTGTAACGCTTCTTTATCCCTCCCTCTTGCCGTACTAAATTTATAAGGTTATGTTTTGATGCATTCGAGAAACTCTGGACGCAATACGCGACGCCACTCACGGTCATGGATTTCGGACGCGTGTTTAATGAGTTTCAGGGGAAGATTGAGAAACAATTGTTGGCGGGTGAGCCGACGGTGCTTAAGGAGAACAGTCCTGTGTTTGTCAAGAACCGAAAGACAAAGTAATGACCTCTTTGTCGAGGTAAAAGGCGCGGGAGGGAGTTTTACGAAAACGGAAGTTTTTGTTGTGGAGGAGATTCACATATTCATTGGAAACCCGGGAAATATTATCAAGGAAAAAAATAAATGTGTTTTAAGTTATCTTATATAAGACTGGTGCACTGAATCTAATCGTGTATATTTTAGTTGATTTGTAACCATAATGTCTTCATCTCGGTATCCGTTAAACACATTGAGAAATAACCTCTCCTATTTCCCCTAAGCACCTCTCGTCACTCTTAATGGTCGCCCTACTCGCCATATTAACAAACTACTCCAGGATTCACTGCTTTTTTTTCTTATAAGAAAACCTCCTTTTCCTCCCTTAAATCCACCAAATGTCGGCGTCTTCTTCCTCTTCGTTCCCTCTTTCACAACCGGTATCTCCAACTGTCTATAAAATCCTTCAAATCGTCCCAACTGACCCTTCTCTTTCAATTCATTCAAATTCACAAAATCCTCTAAAGGCGATAATTCATCCGAGTCATCGCCGCCACAGTCTCCCGAGTTAGCAGTTGTCGTATCGTTGGAGCGGGTGCGTTTACGGGAGGAGGGGAGGTGTCGGAGCTGTCGAGGTTGACCGTGATGAGGGGGCACTGGGGCGGGTTTGATGGTGGAGGTGGGGTTGGGTTTTTTGATGGTGGAGATGTGGCGGATATCGTCGTCGTCGTCGTCGTCGTCATTGCCAAAGTGGGATCGAAAGTCTTGAAAAAGAAGGTATCAGAGAGACTGACGGGTCGAAACCCCAACAAAACTATAAATCGTGTAGAAGTACGACCAACGAAGTAGAAATAGGGAGAACAAAGGAGAATATTTCAATTGTCACCTCTAGCTTTACTTGTTTTCTTTGACGTTGAAGCCGCCTTCCTTCCCTTCATAAACGGTGTTGAGCTCTCGAAATTATCATCACTGAATTCCTCAATTAAAATAGGCGATGCCCTCCCTACACCACCGTTACCAATAAATATCACCAACGAAAATTCATTCCATGCACATACCAGAACGAGTTTTCGGCTTTGCTCCCGTCGAAAAAGCATTTCTCCAAGCAGGCCTAAACTCTGGAAAATCATCACCCATGTCATAACCTTGATCCTCCCTTGTTGCTCTCAATGGTGTCCCCTCATCGCTCTTTGTCTTTTCAGCGCGCCGTGACCCACGTTTTTTCAAAGGAATCTCGTCATCGCTTTCAAACATATGTAGCATATTTGTGTTTTCTTTCACCGCGTCTTTTGATATAATCGGTAATCGGTACTTTGTGGCCAATAGGTCGTTGAAATCCTCCATATCAAAAGACTTTGAAGGACGTTGAGATGTTTCCTTGCGTTTCGTGTCATGGTGTGGGGCTGGGTTTTTTAAAGGAGATGGTTTAAACGGTGAAGGATTTTGAAAAGGGGAAGGGTTTTGATAAGACGATAGAGTTCTGAATGGGGATTCGTTTGACGGTTTCTTTGAAAAGGTTTCGAGGAGACGTTTTTGTTGATTCACTTCTTCTTGGTGGCTGAGTTGGATTGCGAGGTTGAGTTCTTCGTCGTCAGAGTTGGAGGGACGTAAAAGACCACGGATGATGGGGCTGGGTTGTCCTTTGTGATGCGGGTGCTATAAAGAGTGATCAGAGGGAGCAGATGTGTGGGATGCTTACTTTTTGGTGGCGAAGTTGAGGCTACGGTGAGGGATGAGGGCGTTTAAGGTCAATGCTGGTAAATAATAGTTTTTATTCTGGCTTACATGCTGCATGACATTGAAAAAAGTATGAGTGGAGCGTTCATTGCATTAATAAGAATGGTTTGATGTCGAGAAAGAACTGACCTGAGCTGCTCGCCCCGTTTCTTACGCTGTGTCGACATGCTGTCGGCGTCCTCCAGAACAGAGGGAGTCTCGAATTTCGGACAAACCTTCAGATCAAAAAAAACAAAGGCTTGTTCTCCGCGTTCATTCAAATCGATGTCAAAGTGTAATACACTGGACGGTTCACGTAATGAATAATACAAGAATGATCATTATATTTTTTGCGTTTCATCTAAAGTGGAAGCAAATTATCGAGCTCATTTTTCCAACGTCCTTTTGTGCTTGACAACATGGACGAAGCTGTAATGTACTCTGTGCCGTCCCCAACCGGGGGTACGATGCTGGGAATGAATAGGGTGTAGAGTGGGTATTTTGGGGATATGTTGAAAAAGATGATAAAGTTTCTTCGTGTTCCGAGATCAAACTAAAAAAAAAAACGTCAGTGTATTTGCTGGGACAATGTCGTAAAGAAAGCCGGCATCAGACCTCGTTGATAAACGTCTAAATGTGATTGTTAGAATAAGTTGGGAAATGAGGGGTGGGAGACTTACTTCGCCACGACTTTTTGCGAATATCGCGTTCATCTTGTTGTTTTGGTATTCAATGGTGGTTTGTCCTGTGCGATCAAAATCAGTATCATTCAACCCCCAAAACTCTTCCACATACCAGTCAGCACAAGGAAGAGGTTCCATGCCGCTAATCCTCCCACTGCCAAAGTCAAAGAAACTGACAGCAAGAAGGTGAAAAGAAACAATGCCATCGACGAAAGTTCCGGCCAAGGAAACTAAGGGAGCGAGAGGTTAAAGATACTCGCTTATTCGCAAACTAAAAGCTCACGTTTTCGGATTTTAGGAAAGCTTTATAAAACAACCCAACGTTCATAAGGAAGAAATAGAAAGTGCCGGTTGGGACGTATAACAAGAAGAGACAAAAGTATCTATGATTATTGTGGCCCACGCTGGAAAAAAAGGATGAGAAGAAAAGAAACCATGATGACGTTCATACCAATTATTAATCCATGGGCCTGTCGAGGAAAAAGATGAGACGGAATGTCAAAAAGATACGACACTGTTAAAGTCCACCTACAATGATGATCCATCTTAAGTACGCACACATTGCATGCACTGCAGTGATGCGCACGTTCAGGTTTAGGAAAGTTGCCTACAACACCATTAAACAACGACATTCCCGAATCACCACAACGTACATTTCCTGCATGTCGGGTATCCTTTCCTCTCCTCCGGCATCATGATCGACATAAAATCCTCATCGTCCATATCCCCATCCGTTCCTCCAACACTCTCCCCCCCCAACGCAGCCTCCAAAATGTCTGCCCGCCATATAACAGCCGCCGTCTTCCCAGGACTCGTCGCCACAGCCATATAATAATAGAACAAAATATTCACCAACAAATACGTCGCAAACAAACAATGCATCCACCAATACACCCCGTTCGCTTCCTTGATCTTCAACGTCTCATCCCCTAACCGATACGGTAGTGTGACGGTGAAGAGCGTGTAGGCGCATGATGTGATGATGGCGAGTCCGATGCAGATGAAGATGGGGCCGATGATGGAGAACAAGAGTTTGTAGGATTTCGTGAGACGCACTTCAAGACGGGAGAGGAAGGATCCCCAGAGGATGCGAGACATTCGGGGGTGATGGTGATGGGCGTCTTTTGAGGCGGGTTTTGGTACAGATGTGTGGGGGTTGTTGCACACAGGAAACTTGGTCCACCTTTTTTTTTCTTTGCCTTCCAGACTTTTTATTTCGTCGTTTTCCAGTTGAGGGGCTTTCTTTGCATGGACGGGAGGCGGCGCACCGAGCCCTCCCTTCTTCAGCAGATGTGGGTGTCAATGAATGGTTGAATGAATGATTGCATGAATGGCTATGCGACTGCCACATGCTCATGCCAAACCATCACCGTTCCGCAATGCATACGATCCGCTAACGCCTCCCCTCCTTTATGTGGTTACAGACGTCAAGACAAGAACCTCCAATACTCCATCGCAGGTGCCGGAAGTGGTCTCAGTGCGTGTCAAAAACAAACAAAAACCCTCATTCAACGGATATCCCGATTTTTTCGCTCAAACAGTACACTAACCCTCCTCCTGCTGTTTTACAGTCGCAGCAGTCATCGTCACCCCTCTCGATGTCGTCAAAGTCCGTCTCCAAAATCAAAGCTACGGTCCTAACGTTCAACCTCGTTACAAGGGTACGTTCAAGACGTTAGCCACGATATGGAGGGAGGAAAGGATCAGGGGGTTGTACAGCGGGCTGTCACCCACGATCATTGCGTACCTGCCGGATAGGGCGCTTTGGTTCACGGTTTATCATGGATGTCAGGATCGGCTGGCGACGTTCAAGGGTGGGTAACTTTTTTTTTTTTTTGTGGGGGAATGTTCATTTGTTGGCTGACACGTGTGGAAAGAGGGGAGGTATGTGAATACGACGACGGGACATGTGCTTGCTACAATTGTTGCATCGATATCTTCCACGGTGCTAACGACACCGATATGGGTGGTTCGAACTCGACTCATGGTGAGTAATTCTTCTGCGATATCATCTCTCTATGATTGCTATTCCACCGCGATCACTTGAGTAACACTCTGCCTTCTTTAAAGACACAGATACCAAAACAAACCAGCGAATACCATTATACATCCGTCATACATGCATTCAAAACCATTGTCAAGGAGGAAGGATGGCACGCCCTGTACAAAGGTTCGACCATCCCACTCCTATTTTCCTGGTATTAACTACAAAAACATGAAAGGTCTTGGTCCAAGTCTCCTCGGCATCAGCCACTCCGTCGTCATGTTCCCCCTCTACGAAAAACTTAAACTCATCATCAAAGGTACTCTCCCCCCTCTACCCCACGTCCTAACCTTCATTTCAGACTACGAATCCCGCACATCCCCCCACCCATCCACCAGTATCAGCAGTGTTGGCATCCTCGTAGCAAGCGCTGTATCGAAATGCGTCGCAAGTCTCGCGACATATCCTCATGAAGTTTTGAGAACGAGGTTGCAGACACAGACGACTCGAACGCATATCCCACCGCATAGGGATGTGGCGCCACCACCGAAATATACTGGGATCATTCAGACAGCGAGGTTGATGATTGCAGAGGAGGGGTTTAGGAGTATGTACTTGGGGTTGCCGACGAGGTATACATTTGAATTTACTTTTATCACCTGTTTCCTCTTTTTTTGCGCGTAGTTTGGGACTAATGGGGTTTATGTGAATTTAGTTTGATTCGGCAAGTCCCAGCTGGAGCGATAAGGTACATTCTCTTTCCCCTTTCTTTTCCAACCACTTTCTTTTTTCAACCATCCTTTTCTTTTGTTTTTTCCTTATCTGACCGGTTCATTTTGCTGTTCAGTCTCTGGATGTACGAGATCATCTGTAAAAACATTTCCGACAACCACCAATAACAACTCCATCTGACGCCTTACCCTAACCCTCCCACCTCTCCCCATGTATGTAAAAAAAAAACCTTTTCCCCACTTTCCCCCGCGTATGCGCCAATATGCCACCTTTTTTCCATTGTTGCGAAGTCAATCCTCGTTCCGCGTCAAACCTCTACTTTGACATTCCAATAAAGTCAACGCACCATCTACGAGCATCTGCATGTTTCCTGGTTTACTTCATGATGTCCTTGACGTTTTCTTCTCATCGATGCCAAAAAAAGAAAAGTGAAGATATTTCCTTTACGCTCCTAAATGTCTGCGCATTATCACTGAATCATCAACCCATGATCCACCAACTTATCGCAGTACATTCAACCCTCAACGAACGAAAACAAACTCCTACTTTCCCCCGAAAAAAACAAAATGTATCCGACTCTATCTACTTCTTTTTATTTTTCATGCATGCGTTTCTTAAAAAAAATTGATCCGTCCAATCCATTTCCCTCAATATACCTCCAACCTTCAAACCCTTCACTACGAAATCTGTTCATCCCCTTCAACCCCCGTCCTCACATTCAACACCTCAAACGTCCCCCGTCCCTTCGTCTCTGTCGCCACCAATTCATTCAAAACCCTATAATTCCCAGGATCGATCAAACAAATCTACAACATTGTGTGTTTTTTTAGAAAAAACCAAATTTACAAAAAAGGCGCTCACCAATTCATAATCTTCATCCCAGTCTTCGTCTTGGATTTCGGAGAGGAGGGGCGTTATACGGTCTTTGAGACGTTTACCGTCTTTTGAGGGGAGGACGAGACGAACTCGCATTTGAGCGCGGGTGATGGGGATGATTTGTTTTTCTTGGAGTTGTTTAATCACATCAAGTGCCTAATAAAGGGTCAACTACACAGAAGAAAAAAACAATAGCCCATGGTTCCAAAACCCAACGCAACAAAAAAAAACAAATCGACAGCCCATGCTACCAACCAAAAAACAAAAAAAAACGCAACAAAAAAAAAACAAAAAAACAACAAAACAAAAAATAAAAACAAAAACAATCGTATATATATAGTACCTGCTGCTTTGTACTCTTATTATGGTTAACCGAAAAATGCAAATCTGCCATCGCCTTCTCAATCATCGTCACAGTATAAGGTCGTTTCGTCTCTGGATTCACACACTTCTCAGAAACCGTTGCCGCGATATCCTTCAACGTAGTTTCAATCATAGCCGTTCGTTCCTTCTCTCCAACTTGAAGTTCCCCCTTTTTCAAAATCTACACACGCCCCCCGAAAATACAGAACGTTAAAAAAAAAAAAGGGGGGGGGGACGATGATAACTGAACCTCCAACAAAATCTTTTCCACATCCGTTGTCTTGAAAGCTGCATTCAAGTCCTCGATTTTCGCGGTTTGGCCTTTCGAAACGTTCATGTAGACGGTGTGGGTTTGGAGGACTTCGTCAATGTTGGTTTCGCTTTAAAAAGAAGGTGAGTTGGTGGTGTTTGGGGGGGAGCTTGTATACACATTGGACCGCCATTCAATCACTTTGTTCTTGTAGCAGGCGATTTCGAAACGTTTGCCACCTTTTTTGAGACGGACGATGGAGACGTTGGTGAGACGGTTTTGGTTGCTCGGGGTGAAGATGAGTTGGGACATGGGTGGACTTTTTCGGTGGAAGGTTTTTTTTAAAAAAGTTTTTTTTTTTTTTTTTTTTGGAGTGATGGAACAGTCACTGTAAAATGAGTTGTCGAGCCCTGCAGCTTTGATATGGGTTTTGTTTCATTCCTTATTCATTGTCCTTCAAGACTGACATGATACAGTTTTATAAACACGGTAAGGCGAAAAGGGCGAGGTACAGCGACGACAAAATAAAAAAACAAAAATGCGTGAAATAAATAACACAAAGGGAATTTGGTGATATCGAGCACCGTGTAAAAACAGCAAAGACAGACACACAAAAGAGGCCGAAAAAAAGACGGGAGGAACAGAACAACAAAGGAAACTCCGGGATGGGGAGAAAGAGTTGGCTACAGAAATGATTTTAGAGGTGATGATATTTACTCATCAAACTCATCGTCCATGCCCTCGTCATCGCTCTCCCCAAGAGTGGCCTTGACGTAATAATCCACAGCGTTGGGGTAAAGATCCTCAATGAGGAGTGCCAAAAAGTCGTGTGCCTCATCGTCCTCGTCATCGTCATCCTTCTCAAGACCTCCGAGCCAGCTGAAGAAGGAGAGATTGTGGTCATCGTCGCAGGCTTCACCTTCGGCGTGGTTGTGCACGTGCTTACGCTTCTTGCCAACGGCAGCGTCGGGCGTGGGTTTCTTTTCGTTGGGGTTCTAAGTATTAATTTTTATAGTGAGTCAGTGTATAGAGAAATGGAAATGAATGTTGAAAATAAGTATTTGTTTTTGTACAAACCTTGTTGGGCTTCCAGTTGATCTTGGGAAAAGTCAACTCGCCCTTTACCACGCTGAAAAATAACCAAAAACCAAGCGGTGATCAGGACTTTTGACGCTTCTTTTTTTTTTTTTTTTTTTTTTTGTGAAAAGGATAGCGAAAATATAAAGTAACTTACGCAAGGACAAGTTCAGTGTTGGAGAAGAAATCATTCTTGGCAAACTTAAAGGTAAGCTTGATGGTTTTCTCGCTAGGCTCTTCGACCTTGAACTGCTTGAGGTGTTGGATAATCTCCTTTTCAGCCTCTGGGACGGCCATGGAAAAGATGGGGTGAACAAGGAAAGCGGTCGACCTTTCAACAAGTTATTGTACATGATTAGATTTAGGCAGAGATAGGGAATGAGGATTGTTGATGGTAAGAAAAACAATGAATGCAACTGAATCCCATATGAATAAGCAACTTACCAAAAGTCATCAATCTTTTCAGAAATCTTGTCGCGCTGTGCAAGGAGAGGCTTCCTCTTTTCGTCAAAGAGAGTGTCGAGCTTTTCCTTTTCAGCCTCGAGTTCTTCCTCCAGGGTCTGAGTTGATTGACATGCAGTAAGTAAAAAAAAAAATGGAAAGAGCAGCATCCTTCATTCCGTCATCATGATGACGACGACAATGACGACTACAGCCAGTACAAATGCAGCGAGATGATTTACCTCGATGCTCGTGTTTACATCCAGCAACTCTTCGAGCACAGCCTGAGTAGCGACATCCTCAGTCTCTTGCTGCTGCTTGCTCTTTGGCTCTGTTTTAAGCTTCTTGACCATCTTTGTGATTTAATAAATTAATTATAGGTAAATATGGAATGAGTATATGGACAATTTACAAGGAATGGTTTTTATGATTTATTTAACACCCACTTTTTTTTTTTTTTTTTTTTTCTTCTGTCCGACAGACAAACAGCATATGAAATAAAAAAGAAATATTTAATTATTTAATTATATTAATATTATTATTAAATAAAATGAAATAATAATAAATGACAGTGAGAGACAAAGAAATGGATAAATGTATTTTATATTACGTAATAGTATATGGAATTGTCACTCCACAGTTGAATTCATTTCAAATCTAATATCTTTTTATTATTTATTAATTATTAATAAATAAAAACTGAAAAGCCCACCCCATCCCATTCCACTCCATCCATTCCTTTTTATTTTAATTACAGCTGTGCGTTAACAGCATCAAACACTACTGCCTACTACTAAATACTTGCTGCATCCATCCACTTACACTACCTACCTACACATCACACAAAACTAGAATTTGTGACAAAGAGGAAGAACAGCAACATGTGGAACTTTGACTGGCTGCTCCCCGTGGATACAGAGACCTCTGGTCCTGACGAATGGCTTAATGCTGACGCCGTATTCCAATTCGACAGCACAGAAGACGACTCTGCTCGTCTCCTCAACTCTTACCCTTCTTCAGCATCTCTCGAGCATTCTATCACAACACCCTCCTCCTCCTCTCTCTCTTCAGTCTCACCCTCAACCACCCTCACCTCACCACCGACCACCACCAACAACACATCAAACGACGAACTTGAGCATCTCCTCAGCGACACCTCTTTCCAAGCCTTCCAAACAGCCCTTGCAGCTGCAGCTGCAGCCAAAAACTCTAAAAAAGCATCAACGTTTGGATATCTGGATGCACTTCAGAGCCCCACTCCTATCAAGGGAAGCACTGCTGGATCTGTCTCTGGTGAACCGGATGACAAGCGAAAGAGGAACACGGCTGCATCAGCGAGGTTTAGGGCAAAGAAGAAGATGAGGGAGATGGCGCTTGAGCAGGCTGCAAAGGAATCGATGGCAAAGTCAGAGATGCTTGAACGGAGACTGTGTGGTGAGTTTATCCTCTAGCACCAGATTTTATTCTATTCTATTCTATTATTCTCTATTTTTGTTCTATACGGACAGTATTATTTTTATTCTTTTTGGTAGTTGAGTCTAGGAATGTGTATAGTTTACATTGACCAACACCCTTTATCCATTATTCTTTCTTTATTGTTTCTATTTTATTTATATATTTATTTATTTGATTTAATTCTATTTATATATATTGATTCGATTCTTGTTCGTTTTCAACACTCTTCAACTCTTACTTTCACATGGCCACTCTCATTTATTATTTAATTTATTACTTATTTATTAATTAATTATTCTTTTTATTCTTTTTTATTTATGAAATGCTTATGAAATCTCTTTGTGTCACTATCAGAATATGAGATGGAGATCAAGTGGTTACGTCAATTGGTGACGGAGCAGTTCCCTTCAAAGAAACTAAGGGACATTTACAGCGAGGTAAATCTTCTATTCTATTTTATTCTATTCTATTCTATTCATTACTGTTACTGTTACTATCTTTCTTTACTTTTTACTAATATTCCAATCTCCTTTCTTATCTCCTACCCTTCATTCTCATCAGCACAACTTTACCTACATTGAGGATTCTCCTGCCGCTGGTTCGGGGGTGGAACAGTCCATCGTTGGTGCATTCACCCCGATCCTGCCTGCTCCTTTGCCTGCTGCATCGTCGTCGTCGTCCTCTGTCCTTTTGAAAAAGTAAACAAGGGATGTCGTGTTTTCCCTTTAATTCTCCCCCTTCCCTCCCTCTCGCACCCCCCCCCCCCCAAAAAAAAGGAATTACTTTGATTTGTTTTTATTATATGCAGTTTGTATTGTCATTGCATTGCTCGGTTTCGGGTTGTTTTTTCCGCTTAAAGAAAAAAAGAAGAATATATTTGGAAATGCTTATCGAGCGCTGCTATTTATATTTGGGTGTTTTATTTGAAGTCAAAGGCGTGTCAGGGTGGCAATTGTAAAAATAATTATAAAGTTGATGTCATTGGCGCGATTCAGTATCCCTCGATCCAATGATTAGAAAAGACAGAGAGAGTGGGAAAGAGTGTTTTTTTTCCCAATGTTTTGGCGTCAGATTCTCTTTTCGTATAAAATAATAGGGTATACAGTTGGTTAAGTCAAACATTGATAGAGTAAATATCTGGAGGATTGCGGCCAACATTTTTTTGACGCGCTTATTTATTTTTTTCCAGTTTCGTAAACGGACGTGTGATTTTAAAGAGAGCGAGTTTGTTTGCGTAGGATGCAGAAATATAGGTGGTTGTATAGATAAAGATGCGAGTTGATAGAATTATTCACATTGGATAATCTTCTTCGTCGGCTGGCGTCCAACACAACGTTGACTAGTTTTAATTAGAAAATTTTCTAAACTCAATTTGAGCTAAACTGACCTAATCCATTTCTTACCGTAAAATGAAACTGATCATAAGCCCTACCATAGAGAGCTAATGACATTGCAAGGATGTCACTCAATACCAACACGCGTTATTTCCTTAACTCAGCTGAATAAAAAAGGGTAGAAAGCAATGCTCTCCATCGTTAAAACAAAGTTGATCTTGATGTCAACGCTCATCATTTTTAATCGGCTACGTGCTAAGTTTATTTCCTTCAATGCATGCGTGTGTGTTTCCAAAACAAAACCAAATAAAACATAGATAAGCCATCGCGCAATTCGTCTCGAACAAATGCTACACAGAGCCATAGCGACGAGTCGATTCAAAGACGAATTTTAAGGATGGTAATGAAGAAAGAGCCCTCCGTCCTTCAAACTGTTATGAAGTAGTACGTTCGGGCATGTCAAGCTTTCAAAAATTTAGTATCAAGATTTGGGGTATACCGTCTCAAATTACCTTAAGGTTTAAAATATTGTCTCCATGATATCTATACCCAGCTTGTGCCATAATCATAGACCTAGCGAATTGGCATAATGGACGCTTTGATTTAGACGATGCAATCGGACGTTTGACCTTATCAGCCAAGTTGATGTGAGTGAATTTTGCGAGCTTCCAGTCATTCAGCTCGTCATCGTATTGAGCCCGTTTCTCAATCTTGCGACCCTCTTCAACCGGGATAAAGTTTTCAATGATGGAGAGTTTGAGGCTGAGTTCGCGAGAAAGCTCTCGGATTGTATCGAGAAGGTCTTCACGCTCGTTACGGAACTCATCTTGTAGGTCGTTGATCTCTGCTTTTGCGGCTAAAAAAGGAAATATAAATAATAAAATAATAAAATAATAAAATCCCATGTCAATATTTATAATTATTTAAAGAAATACTTTAAAGCGAAAAAGCACATACCAGTCAGCTTTGTCCATAATTTCTTCAACTTTTTACTCTTCACATCAATCTCTTCCTGCAAACTCGCATAATTCTCCTCCATTTGCAATTGAATCTCCTGCTTCAATTCCAACCTCCCTTGCAACTCTCTTTCCGCCCGCTTCTGCTCTTGAATCGCAAGTTGAGCTTCCTGCAACTCTTTCTCCTGATGTGCCACCCTATCCGCAATATTCATACCCCCAACCAACAGCTTCGCCTCAAGAGCCGATAACTTGATAGCAAGCTCCTCCCTTGCCTGTCTCTCACTCTCCAACTCGTTCGCACGACGTTCAAGTTCTGCCGCGATACGCTGCTTCTCTTCCTTGACCACGTCTTTGGACGCGAGAAGGGCTTGCTTCTCAGCTTCAATCTCCTCTTGCATTCGTGCAATCGTTTCTGGAGATAACCCTTCTAACGCCCCATCACTTTTCTCTTCTTCCTCCTCTCCTCCTTCCTCCTCCTCCTCACTTTCCCCTTCTTCTTCCTCCCCACTGCTTTCCCTCTCCTCTCTCCCCTCCCTCTCCCCTCTCTCCACTCGTCTCCCAGCCCTCCGCACCTTCTTTGTCACCTTCTTCTTTACAATCTTCTTTACAATCGTCGTCGCCACCTTTTGTTTCTGTTCAAGAGCCTCCTTGAGTTTTTGAATCTCCTCTTGGTACTCGCGAAGCATCGCGTCTTTCGGGTCTTCGTTGATCTTGGGCTTGTTTTTAATGTTTTTGGCGCGGTTGGCGTAGCGGAGAGTGCTGAGCGTTTCTTCGAAATTGTAACTCGCCGGACTCATTGTGGCGATCATAAGCGTTCTGTGAACAATGGTGAGTGTCTTTCTTTTTGTGGAGGTGATGATTGACTACTTACTTTGCGTTGCCACCGAGAGAATCCTGTAGCAACCCTAAAGTTGTTGACGGGTTAGTACAAACTATGAAAGAAATAGCGTAGATCCCAAATATATTTGTACGTAAGGCATGCAGGTCCTCGAAAATAGCAATGAGGCAACAAATAATCACTCACTCGTTAATTTCGAATCTCTGTAAGGGATATGTGTGCTCTTTCCATCTACCAATGCCGAAATACAGTTTCCAAGAGCCGACAAGGACAAATTAATCTTTGTAGCCTCCTTCAACCTCTCCCCCGTGGCTCCCGTCTTACTCTGCCTCTCACTTCCCGCAAGATCCACAAGATGCAATTTCCCCGCCAAAAACCTATCCTCCCCTTCCACAGCCCCACTTTCACTGCTCTCAATGGTAATAGTGAAAATGGAATGCGACCTTGACGACGTCTCATTCATCAACGTGGCCCCTACACTCCTCGCATTGTTACCAAACGTCATCAATTGATCCATTTCCTCCACGCTTTTCACGACATAGGTGGATAAATCTTTCACGTATACTCCTGTTTCTGGATGTTCTTTGAGCTCGAGACCGGATTTTTGGGGGTTCTTTTTAACGAGGAGGTCACGGATCTCTTCGTTGTAGATTTCAAGGAAGGAGACGCGGACGAGAAATTTCTTGTGGACGGCGCGGGAGATATGATCAAAAATGTGGTTGAAGGCGTTGGGGATGATACCGCGGAGGTGAGGGACGTTGGCTATACCCTGCATGGAGAACTGATGGTTTTCGCAGGTTAGATTAAACATTCTAGTTAAATAAAAATGTCGTGTCTAACCGTTTTTCCTGTTCCCGTTTGACCTAGTAGATTCAAAAGCATCAATATGGTTGTACTAGTCTACTAACAAAGATCATCTAAATGGGAAATGTCATTACCATAACAAAACACCGTTCCATTAAATCCATTCAACGCTGCATCCACAATAATCCTAGCTGTAGAATTATAAACCTCTATCTAAAAACCCATCATCAGCCCTCCATACATTTTTCACGCCTTCCAAACCTGTTTACTACTCTCATCAAATGCCGCATCAAACGTGAACCGCTTGACGTCATTCTCATCCTTTGGATTTACCAAAGAGACACTACCTCTTTCTGGCTCAATGCCCACGCTTTTCTTATGCCCCTTTTCCCTCTCCTTCTCGCTAAACGGACGGCATCGCACACACACGAGAACGGCTTCAGCCATGTCAAAAAGAGATGAATTGTCAGTGTCACACGTTGGGATTTGTTTTGCAAATGGAGATTGCGGACAAGTTGCAAACGTCGCTGGAACTGGTGGAGGCGCTCAAGGTGGAGAACGAGGTGTACAAGGAGAACTTTGAGGAGGTATTCATCCATCTTTCCACTTTTGATTGTATTGATGGTTTTTTGTGATGCAGTTGAAGCAGAATTATGAGATATTGTCGTCAAAGTTTGAGCAAGTGCATGCGGCGTATCAACATGCTGAACGAGAAAAGGTCATTCTTTGGTCTTCATCGTAATTTATCTTACCACCTTTTTTTTAGAGTCTACAAGATGACCGATTTGATGAATTGGAATCATTCTGGAAAAAAAAGTATGAGGACCAACGGGACGAAATGATGGCGATGCGAAAACAAGGTCCAGATCCAAAGTATCCTCTCGACATCTTTCATCCCTAACCATCATAAGGGAACTTGAAAAGACTAAACTCAAGCTTCTCTGTGAACTTGAACAATCCCACAACAAGCGTATCGCACATCTTGAAGAGGTAAAAAACATACAACACTGCCTATTCTAACATTGTAGAATGTGAATCATTTTCGAGGGTTGTATTCAGGGCTTCGAAGACAACATGAGCTTTTAAAGGAAAAGGCAGAACAGAAATCGACGCAAGACGAAAAACACATGGAAACAAAAAGAACGGATCCTTGTAGATGAGATATCGGCATACCAAAAGAAACTGAACGAAGCAGGCACAAGCGTAGGTTCGCGCTCCCTTTTTCTTCAGTGAACTGCTAACAAAGGTTTCGGAAGACTTTAAAATCGATGCGGATAAAACTAGACAACTTCAACGGGAGAACACGGAACTTCAACTTCGTGCGAAATCGCTTGTTCAGGAGATTGATGAATTGAGGTGAGGCTTTAACGGGTTTTTGAAATACTAAACGCGAGTTTAGGGCGAAGAAGGAGTCACAGTCGATTGATGCAGAACAACGGGAACGGCTTCTGAACCGTCGCATCACCGAAGAGGTTGCCATATCAAAGAGTCTTTCCATTGAAAAGGAGACTTTAAAAACAAAAGTATTAAAATGCTTCTCTCCTATCTTTGACAAGATTAAGCTGCAAGCAACGATGGATGAGAATCGGAATTTAACTAAAAAATTGGAGGAAACGGTGAACGAAGTTACGGAGTTAAAAAACGTTTGATGAAGCTTCAGAATATGAACGAGGAACAGAGCCACAGATTAAAGTAAGGCAAATCTTTTTTGAACTTTGACTTATTCAATTAGTTTGGAGATATCTGAAGTGAAGAAAGACGCGTTACAAAAACAACGAAACGCCGATTTGGCGCTAGGGAAAACAAAAGCACGCATCGCGGAACTCGAAGGGTAAGTTTCGCTATATTGTTTTTAACTGCTTAACTTTTTGTAAAAGTCAACTTCAGAGTGCCGTTCAAAGAATCCGAGACGCTCAAGAAGCTACCACAACTCTCCAACACGAACATCTGGAAAATATCAACAAAATTCGATCAGAAGAGCGCCTCAACATGGAACGCCTCCAATCTGAGAAAGCACAGGTTTTCTTACGTCACCTGCTTCATCCCATTAAAAAACCTGACAGATTGAATCAACGCTCCACCAAACCTCCCAATCCCTTTCAACGATGGACCAAGAGTACCAAACCAACAAAAGGGAGACAACAGCGGTACATTCACTTTAAATCCACATTTGCTAAATCTGCCATGGCAGGAAATCACAAAGCTTCGCAAAGAATTGCGCGACGCCATTGCGTTTGGTGAATCGGTTGTTGCGCAGAACGAAAGGTTATTGGCTGAACAGGAATCGGTCATTGCGCATCTGGAGGAAGAAAGGCATCGGAGTAATAGGATGGAGGGGATTGTAACGAAACGGAGTCAGGAAGTTGAAGAGCTATTAGCACGAGAAGCAAGATTAAAGTATGTATCTTATATCGCAAACCTTACATAATTTTCTTATTGCTCGCACTTTGGCTCAAAATTAACTTTTTGCAGAGAAGATGTGCAGAGAACAGATATCGCAACAAAGCTCACGGAATCAGACCTTCATAAACTCATCTCCGACCTTCGCACTGAATCCGAAACACTAAAAACTTTGAACGCGCAGCGACATGTAAGCTCTTGCATCTATTAATGCCTTAAACAAAATTTAAGGAACAATGGTGCATCGAACGCGAAAGCCTTCTTTCCCAAATCTCTCATCTTGAATCCGAAAACTCAAAATTCAGTCAAATTGATCGAACTCTTAAAGAGGTACTACAGTGCTCTGAATTGCTGTCTCTAATATCAAAGGAACGTGCTCAGTGGCTCACCAAAATCCGTGACTTGAAAAAACGTCTCGACACCTCCTCTAATGAAAACAAACACCTTTCTAACCTACTCACTGACGCAAAACAAGAAGAGGACAAATCAAAAATGGAAATGGAGGCAAGGCGCACAGAGCTACTTGCCTTCCTTGTAGACGAAGTTCGGCCAAAAAGACCATAAGAGTGTCTTTTCTATTTATTTAAAAGCAAAAGATTGGTCGAGAGAGATAAGGGAGGGAGGAATAGCAAATCGTGGTCCTTTCTTCATATTTTCATATTTAATTTTCTTCATCGGTACGTGTTGGCGCGTTCAAGAGTGTCAATAAGCCGCTTGATACCCAGAATCCAAGCCGAGGTGGCGTTGTAACGGGTGGTCATAAGTTCCACCTGGAGACGGTGGGCTTGGGTAAAGTCGCCACCTTGCGTGGCTGTATAGAAGGGAGAGGAAGTGTAATTTGTCAAACTTGTGTTATGCACAATAATATATGTGATTAATAATTAAATTACCTTTGACGAGCTCAAACAGTTTGGCAATAATGTCGTCAGCAATCTCAGAGTTATTCAACTGGTCGACGAGATTGGCCACCTTTCTTTCTGTGTCCTCAAGTTCCCTGCGGCGTTGAGGCTGAAAATTCACAAAGTAAGTAGACTATAAAAGGGACCAGGCTTACGTTATTCAAAGTTGCCTTGCAGTGCTGCATGAGTCCATCAAGGCCATTAACGAGAGGCTGATGAGCAGCCGGGATATGTGACCTGTCTCCGAAAGCTAAAGAGAGAGGATATGAGCGAAAATCACGGGATATGGTCAAAAAGAATTAAACATACGGAAACGGTTCGAAGCTGGTGCAGCTGCAGGTTGGGGTACCTGAGCAGAAACAGCACCACCGGTCATGGTCCTCTCCTGCTTAGGAGGTCCGCTGGGAGCCCTAGCCATAGGAGGCTGGCTCGATGGGTCATAGCCACCCTGCGACGGAGCAGCTGGGTAACCACCATACGCATCTGTACCCGCAGCAGCCGCGTAACCACCTGCACCATGTTGTGCGTAGCCACCAGTGGTAGGGGCGAACTTTGTGCTCGGGTTGGAGGGTTGCCTCACGGCAGGCGGGGGCGGCTGAGTAAAGCCAGACATTGGAGGTGGTGGGAGAGGTGCTGCTGCGACTGGCTGCTGCGGCTGTTGCCAGGTATTGGTCACAGGTGCGTTAGGATTTTGGTAGGAAGCGGGCTGGCCTCCGAATGGGCCCATAATAGTAGGAGGTTTAGATGAAGGACGGTTGCTGAGCATTGGGGGCGGGTCATTAAAGCCACCGACTAACATAAAAGCATGGCAGTCAGTAAATGCAATAAAAAAGACAAGTGAACAAAAGAACAATACACTGATAGATTTGAACTAAAATATAGAGGGAGATGAAATATGTGTAAAACTTTACCTTGGCCTGACGATGGAGGAAGCCCTCCCGCAGGGCCGCCGTAGAGAGGCGGAGGAGCAGGGATAGGAACACTGGGCTTTGCTGGCTGCGAATAGCCTCCATTCCACTGCTGAGATTGAGTATACGCCGAGGCTCCGAATCCTTGATCAACTGCAGACGGTGCGCCATACGGGTTATGCGCAGCAGGCATATGGTGAGTTGGATGTGCATAATTGTAAGTAGGAGTGGCAGCCGGCGGCTGGTAACCTTGGTTAACACCGTATTGGTATGAATAATCGGCCGCGACCGGCGCTGCTTGCGGAAGCGCAACAGGCGAAACCGCAAAAGGCAGTCTTGGCTCGCGGACTCCACCCTTCCTCACGTAACCACTACGGTAGAGGCGGTCACGGAGAACAGCAACGTAGTCGGCATCGCTTGAATCCAGTTGGAATGAGTCCGGGATGATCTCAAGGACATTCCATGCAACCTCCAACAAACCTTGCTCGGCAAGGTTCTTGGCGTAGGAGAAAAGCTTTCGGTAGAGAAGATCGTACTCGCCAAAATCACCTTGTCCATCGGAGCTCAAATTGGGGTCGACAAAGTTGACGGCCTTGCGGAACACCAAAGTCTTTTCCACAAAGCTCTGCAATGTATCCCATTCTCTCTTTGCAGCACTGGAAAGTCTCGCCATTCTGAGCGAGCTCTCGGCTGGCATCCAAATCTTCACAACCTCGTTCATGTTTCCAGCTCCAAGGAAGCAAAGCACTGAAGCCAAGTTCTCCTCCGAAATCCCGTTCACCGTCTTTATTGACTTCCGGCCTTCAAGACGATGACCCACAATACCGAACAATTCACTCAGGTCCTCGGTCTTAGCGTAGGTGCAAATGAGAGCAAGAATATCCTTCCATGCACCTTCATAGCCGTCCAACGCAGCGTGTTCAGCGATGTCGCGGAGATTGCCTGACAAAACATCTTGAAGAACACGAATGTAACCACGAGAGTCACGCGCCTTCTTAAAATAAAATTCCTGGGCAAGTCTAAGAAGCTCCGGTCCACCACAAAATGCCAGCATAAGAGCATCCGCAGACCGATTCGACGAAAAACAGACTTTGACCGCAGCCTCAAAGTCACCCGTAATAAGAGCCCTCATCACCAAGTTGTCAATATCCGCATCCTCGCTTTTTGTGTTGGGAAAAAGTGCAAATGGCTTTGCAACAGTAACGGGTATGTCAAGTTCATTTCCAGCGTCCTCAGGAATTTCTCCAGCAGCGTTATCACGCTCAAAAGTTTGAGTAAGTCTTTGCAACAATGGACCAAGACGACTCCCGCCGATATCGTTACGATTAAAGCCCAAAAATTGCAAAATTTGCTCACGGGCACTCGACTCGAACATAATAGAAAGAAACCTCCAGATCTCCTTGTCCTTTGGATTCGTTTCAGACAAACTTTTAGCTTTGCAAAACTCAATGTATTTCTCGGTTGCCCCCGCTTGAGAAACTTGGTTGAGCTCAAGGGCACGACGAGCCAAATCCGGCTCTGTGGCGACAGTCTTGATAGTGATGACCTTCGCCTGATCCGGGCGATGAACGAATGACACAAAACGTCCTCCAAATCCCCACGTCCCACCGCATGGTCTCCTTAGCCATTTCGGAGGCTGAGGAAGGCTGAACTTTGGTCCAGAGGGTGCGGCATTGCTGAGGAAACCGAAAGGATCGTCGTTCTGAGCCGCGGGAGCTCCAGCAGGTACAGCAGGAGCAGAAGTGGTTGATGTTTGAATGGAGTGAACAGAGACTTTGCCATCGAAACTTGCAACACTTATCAAGTCGGGATTCCTTGCGCACCATTGAATGTCAAATGCCCAATTGTCACTGGTGCTAAGATCACCAATAGCCCTGCCGTCCTTTCCGTTCCAAACGATGGTGCGATTGTCCTTTCCGCAACTTACAATCAAGTCAGAATCCTTAGCGCACCAAGATAGAGCAAGAGCACCCTTCGAATGACCTTGGAATACCTATATATTACCGTCAGTACAGTTCGACCTTCCACGGGGATTAACATACGCGTTCGGGTGAGAGATGATTCCTCAAATCCCACATGAGCAAAGTCGGCGAATTGTCATCGTCTGCGGATGTGATAATGCGAGTGGCCTTTGTATGTAGACGATAAGTAAAGACGACCTTAAACAATAAACAGCGTGAGGGCCACTCACATTCTCGGGGTTCCATGCAATTCCAGTAATACGTTTCCTTCCACCTGGGTGCGAAAGGGTGATAAGTTCTCGCCGGTTACGAAGATCCCAAATAACAGTGTTTCCGTTGTTACTAGCAGTAGCCAAGATATGCACAGCCTGCCTGTTCCACGCAAGTGTAGTGATATCTTCCAGCTTCTGCGAGCGAGTTCCGGGGGAATACGGGTTGTTTGTAGGGTTCTTCAAATCCCAGATGAAAATCTAAAAGTGGGGGGTTTAAGACATGCAAACAACTCTCTCAATCCATACTTCTCCATCAGTTGCAGCAGACGCCAGGATCTTGGGGTCAATAGGGTTGAACTCGAGGCCGCATACGGGACCACTGTGTCTGGCATGCTTCACGATCAACGGATCAGCTCCTCCCTCCACGATAATACGGGATCCCAAATGTTGAGTTCTCCATTTTCCATGCCACCAGCGAGTATACCATATGTTCTTGCACCCTTCGGATCCGGGTTAAGACCCCAAGCAAGGCGATTAAATCTTTAATTAACACCGAGTTAGTTCAAAAACTCCAAATGCATGATCTCACCGAGCAGTGCTTGTAATGCTTCCCAATCGACGAAGGTTGGTGGATCCATCCGTGTTGTTCAAATTCAAATCAAAGATCTCAAGCTCAGCGTTGGTGCTAAAAGAAGCATCGAGTGCACCCGCAACAGTTCCGGTGGCCAACAGCGGTAGATGCTTTGCTGAAGGCGACCACGCGATCGTTGCCGTCCTGTTAACTTCGCGTAGTTTCATCGCTGATGGATGGGTGATGGAGAGTTTGTGGTTTTGTTGGTTGCTCTCAAACCCCCGTCTTTGAGGGAAAAAAATTCAATTCGAGGACACAAAAAATTCCGGCTCTTTTAGACCAACTCTTCCAAAAAGGGGGTGACACATCACCATGTCAGCGAAACCGCCCAGAGGCAAGTCAGGCGGGAAGAGGCGACAGACAGACCGTGAAGATGGCGGAGGATCCGCGAGCGTCATGTCGTCAAAAGGCGTCAGTGCGGCTCCAGAGGGTAGGGAAAACTATTGGACTTTATTTGCAGGATGACTTTCTAATGATTCTGTCATGCTATGTAGTCGTCTATAAGATGTCAAAGAAGATTGCACAGTTGACAAAGGTCATTTACTATCTCAACACGAAAAACGAGGATCACAACGTCGAAGTTCAAAGTCTTATCGACGCATACGAGGAGGAACTTTCGGATGTATGGGCTTCTAAATTACTTTAACCTTCTCACCCTTCTACTTAAAGGCGATTAAAGACGGAACGGGTCAGATACAGGAATTGCGCGCAAAGCTTGACGAATGCAACATCAAAATACAGGCTCAGGATGCTGTAATTCAGGTTTTTCTCTTAAATAATGATCTTCTAACCCGTAAAGTCCTACCTTGAGACGATATCTCAAAATGAACGGGAACCTCCAGGAAGCAAAGTCAGTTGAAGAAGATATCCGTGAGCAATTACACCAAATGGAAAGGTATCATATCTTCAAAATGTCACGTCATTTCTCACGCCTTTAGAAATCTTGGGGATATGGAGAATCGCCTTCAGTCTGAAGTTGAAAAGTCTGAAGGTTTGACATCAATATCTGCGTTAAGCACAGAATCCCTGCGCAGTGATCATGACGCAGAAGTGAAACGGATCTGCGATAAATATGAAGAAAAGATTGCAAAGTTGACAGAAACTCATGAGAAACAAGTAAAAACAATGGATATTTCCAGACTTTTTTTATTAATTTCAAAAAAAGATCATTGAGCTTCAATTACAAAGCAGTAAAACGATTAAAGTTTACTCGGATGAATGCAAGTCAGCGCAAGAACAACTGAAAGACATTGTGGATGTTTTGAGCAAACAGGTGCGTTCTTCTTGACGTCGTATAACATTAACCTTGTATAGCATGATGAGAAGATACGAGTATACCAAAATGAGGCGAAAGATGTTCGCGAATTCTATGAAGCCAAATTGAAGGATGCGGAAAAGGAAAGTAAGGCGACAGTGGTTCAACTTAAAGAGGAAGTGCAGGAGGTGAGGGCATTTTTTCAGGAATTGTATTGACCAAGAAAGTGAGAACAGTCAACGATACTCAAGGTCGCCAGAATCTAGAATATGAAGAGAAGATTAGAGTGTAAGATGGGTATTATGATATTCTTTTAACAAAAAGTCAAACCGATAAAATACGTGATATCAATTCTGTTCTGAGCGAGAAGCTCTTACAGATGTCAACAATGCAAGCTTCTTTGGTTTCGGAGTCATCGAAAGCTGAGAGTCTCAAGAGAGTATGTTACTTATATACGTGAAAGGTTTTAAAAATTTAAAGGAATTAAATATCGCGAATGAACGGCTATCTGAACTAAGTTGAAATAATTACCAAATCACCTCTTTAACTTAATCTTAGGCGACCGATCTTTGAATCTTGAGCAGGAGCTTACCAGCAAAAACATTCAGTTGGCCCAAAACGAAGCTGGTCTGAGATCAACTAAGGATACTCTTGAAAAAACTCAACTTGAGCTTGATACTTTAACGCAAAGCCTGGATTCCGCCATATGTAAGGACTAATATTCTGTCTAAGTTAACATCGAAAGAACTATCCGGGAATTGAATGAGAGAATTCATGATTTGAATAGAGCTAAAGCTGATTCCGATGTCATGAGAATAGAGAAAGGTATTATTTTTAAGACAAATCGACGCTAACAGTATCAAGAGAGGGCATTCAAGCAATTGTTAGACGAAATGGAGGAAATGGAAAAGAACATGAAAGAGGTAATACTGTCTTTCGATCAATTTAAACCAACGCCTTTCGCCAGGACAAAGTGACCTCATTATTACATCAAGAAGCGGAGCTGAAAGCTGCATTTGACAGCGAAATGAAAGCGAAAATCATACAACTGGATGAACTTCGAATTTCATTGCTTCAAGAAAAGCAAAACGTAAAGAAGATTTTGGAGACAAATGCTAATTACTGAAAGGAAATCAACAACTTGCTAGAAAAAATTATAAAGCAATCGGATGAAGCAAAGATCGCATTGGAGAAAGAGAAGGAGCAGTTCAATATTCAAAAAGCTGCTTTGGAGGTATAATTTCCACACTAAATATGATTTAACGGTGATAGGAATCATCCGCAATCTTGAAGACGCCAGAACACACGTCAAAGACCAGTTGACACAAGTCTCTGCAACTTTGGACGAAAGAATAAAGGAAATCGCTACCCATCTTCAAACGATAAAGGTATTCTTTTCATCGTCATTAGCTAACGTTCAGAATCTTCATCAAACCATTAAAGGGCTCGAAGTAGATAAAGCGGACATGTTCCAAAAGATGCTTCGAATTGATGATCAGATAAGAACTGAAATGAATGAAAAGTTTCGGCAAGAAAAAGTGGAGTTGGAGGAGGATCTGTAAGACTGATTTTCAATGAAGTTTCAAAACTCAAATATCCATCATAGCGCGGACCAACACGAACTGGAGTTAGAGAAACTTCGAGATTCTTTAATGCTTGAACATCACATGTCGATGAAGGTTTATCAGTATTCAACTGTAACGTACTGACATCAGTGAAGGCGGCGATGCAGAAAATCGAAAACGAATATGGTTCTAAAATTGCAAAAATGACAGAGGAACATCTTCTTCGAAATGAAGAATGGGAAGTCAAAAGGGCGGAATTGGAGAAACGGCTTAACAACAACGTAGAAGAGATAAAGATAATGTTGAAAACTATCCTTGAATTGAAGGAGGTAGATATCGTGGAATTATATGAACACGGGCTGATGCGTCCATTACTAGAGCCATGCAAAGAAGGTTGCTGAACTTATCGATAATCATCAAAAATTACTCGAGGCAGAAAAGAAGAACTGGGATTTCGAAGCTTCCGCCAAAGAAACGCAGTTGAAAGTTTCGTCCACTATTGCATTAAACAACCTCGAAAAGAAGTATAAGCTTCAACTCGATGAATTGGAGACATCACATCGTAAGCAGTTGATGAGCTTCGTAAGAACACACTATAAGTACTTTGGCGCTAAAAAAGGTGAACAGATTCTCTTATATTAATTGTGTTAATGCCTATTTTTAGGACGCTGAAAACCAAAAAACGAGCGATTTAGCGAAACAAAAAACGCAGTATGGAGGAGCAGATTGAAAAGACGAATCAGGCGCATATCAACGAAATGGCACAGACAGTTTTTGGCGATGAATATTCAACGAATTGCGGACTTGAAAGCCGCGAACGAAGTCCACGAGGGCCATTTGCGAGAAAAAGATGGCGATATCAGTCGACTAAATACAACCATAAAGGAGCATCTGGTAACTATTGTGTGAATTGAGTCGACTAATTTATTTGAAGGTATTGGAGGATGAGCTGCGGCAAAAGATTGAAGAGAATGAAATAGAGATTAATTCTTTACACCAAGATCTTGTTTTTAAAGGCGAAGAAATTGCAAACTTACAGTTAAGTCACTTAAAAAAAACAATCGTCTAAACGTTCAAAGGGCTGAAAGCCTTAAAGCGATTCAGGACAAGGAAGTCGAGCTTGCCAATGAGCAAAGCGAGAACATTCGTCGCCTTCACGAAGAGCATATCACAGAGGCCGAAAAAATGGTCATCGAATTCGATAAGTAAGGAAATGTTAGATAAGAGAGGTTCTGAAACATTTTTTCAGGGCGCAATCATTCTTGAAAAAGCAGATTGCGGCGCAAGCAAAACAGTGGGATTTTACCTTAACGATAAATATTAATTACATTAGATTGCAAGATGCCGATTTGCGATATATAAATCGAGAGCCAAGAGAAGCTGATTTGCAGCGGATAGCAGAGCTTGAAGACGATATTAAGCGGAGAAAGCGGAAAATTACGGCTCTGACTGTAAGTCAACGCCAATAATTTTTATTCTCGTCCTTAATATCATTTTGCATCCTCAGGAAGAACTTGATTACTATAGACTCGAACTAAATAACAGAGAGGCAAATTTCAACAAGATATTTAACAAAACCCCGCTGGTCGGGGTGATTGAGCCGCTCAAGTTTTCTCCAAAGGTGACTATCTTCATCTATTTTTACCACGCATTTCGCTCAAAGATAAATTATGATTTAATATAAATTATTGACAGTTTGTAAAACAGGGGAATAAGAAGGAGACGCCGTCAAGACTTCCGCCACTCTTTACGTCGCAGACCTTGAACGCCGCCCTGGCTACATCAAGAACCCCATCAGAAATATGATAATAGGGTTGGTGATACAAACTCAACAATTTGAATTCCAAGCAGCAAGAAGCAACCACCAACCACACCTGACACATCAACCAAACCACACCCCAAACATAACCACCCAACAAGAATGCCCTTCTCAGAAGAAAAGAAGAAATCAAACCACATTGCAAGCGAACAGCGAAGACGACAAAACATCAGAGATGGGTTCCACCAGCTGGTTGAGATAGTACCTACATTGAGCAACTGCCAGAGAAGCGAGGCTGTCATTCTTCAAAAGAGTGTCGATTACATTCAACAGCTCATGCGTAGACAACAAGAGCTTCAATTGCGTATTGACAATGCAAGACTAAGACTTCAAGGTCTTTCAGACCAATCCCAGAGACGACCCTTTAAAGAAACACATCATTCCCTTCCTTTTTTATTATTTCCTTTCTTTTTTTTTTCTCCATGTCTCTTCTTCTTTTGCTGTTCTGTTGTCATTGCTGTTGTTGCTGTGTGTGTGTTGTGTGTGTGTGTGTGTGTGTGTCTGTGCATACGATAGATCTGTTTTTGTAGATAGTCCATCCAATCCCTCCATCCGTCCATTTCTCCCCTGCCAACTCCTTCCCTTTCCCATACCTCCTTTTCCCCCAGATTATTTAATAATTATTGTACATGTAATAAAAATGCATTCTTTTCCTACATACTTCTACCACAGCAGTGATGGCTTACAGACAAATTGTCAATACTTGCATCCCAAACTCATTTCTTGTTGTAGCATAGAATATATCATGTACGATGAATATGGCTTTCGCAAAAACAACAGATACCCGCACAAGAGTGAGTAACTACTACTCGCGCACATACACACACACATATCCACATCACCATCATCATCTCCGTACCATATTAATATGACTTACTTGGAATTGTAGATCAATGACGATGATGACGATGGAGGATGATTTGCGATCAAAGCGTCAGAGTCCATTATTAGAGGAGATATACAACAATAGAACTGCGAGGCATCAAAGTCTCAAGTAAGAATACAAGCATTTCATTAGAATACAAAACTTTTGGCAATATGTACTTACTGACCACTGAAAAAAAAAAGATGAAACGTTTATGCCGTAATGGTATACCTGACAAGTACAGAGGGAGAGTCTGGTACTTCTGCTCTGGTGCCTCAAAAGTTCATGAGGAAGGATTATTTCAGGTAGTTTCATATTTTGCGCCATACCCCTTTTAATTATAGGGATAGCAACTGCTTCAAACACCAGGAAAATCCCATCTTTGAGGTTATTGAGCGCGATGTTCACACGATGCTATCCTGGTTTGTTACCATTAGTCATTATCACCGCTAAAGAAAATTACTGAAGAACACGTTTTATTTACCGAAACTGATGGTCAAGGGTTTGTTGCCTTTTTCTTGAGCTTCCGCTTACTCTCAAAGCCAGAAATCCCTACGAAATATTCTTCGAGCTTATGCTTTATATGACCCTGAAGTTGGATATTGTCAAGGGATGGGTATGGTTGCTGGAGTGATGCTCATGAATATGCCGGAAGAAGAGAGTTTTTGGTTACTTGCGGCTACGATTAAAACAAAGCTTCAAGGATTTTATGCAGAGGATTTGCATCAAATTCAAATCGATGCTCTTGTCTTCGAATCGTTGCTGTATAAGACTTCGCGGAAACTTGCGCGGCATTTGGTTGGTGGTGGTTTCTCCAAAGCTTATATTAAATTTTGATAAGGAATCACATGATATTCGACCGATCGTGTATCTACCTCAATGGTTCCTAACTCTTTCACTCAAGTCCTGCCTTGGCCTACTGTATTACGAATTTTAGATATGTTTTTTCAATGAAGGTCTGAAAAAACTCAAATCTTTGTTGGCTGATAATCTTAGGCGTCAAGATTTTATTTAGAATCGGACTAAGCATTCTCCTATTGAGCAAAGGTAATTCACTTTCCATTACTCCCCATTAAACTTCTTTTTAGATGTTTTACTTCGTAAATGCCCCTCGAATTCAGAGATTATAGATTTCCTTCTACATTTACCTAGGACCATGTTCCCTCCTGAAAGGCTTTTCAAAAAGGCCTTGAGATTAAGGCTTAAAACAACTGATATTGAACGATTACGAGAGAGGGCAAAGCATATGCGGAAATGATCAGGAGGCCTTTTTTTTGCGATGAATGGGATGAAGATAGAACGGCATCATTTATATTACACAATATATACCCCTTAGACATTAAATCGTTCTTGTCTTTAATTTGCCGATTGAAACATTAGCTTCAAATGTACTTTTTAGCCAGACATCTGTATCTATTTGCTTGCTTTCATTTTTTTTAATTTGTTGAAAGAAGGACGGGCGACAACAACAAAAGACGCAAAAACAATTAAACAAAAACATCAGAATCGACGCGAGATAAGAATTGGTGCGCAACCCTCGCAGTGGCGAGGCCGAGACGACGGAACACTAGGCGTTCAGCTACGGGGTTGCGGACTTGTTCCATGCAGGAAAGAAGGCGTTGAAGGCGTTTGAGAAGGGAAATAGCAGAAGCGCCGAGATGGCCAAAAGTGTCAAACAAAGGGAATAAAAGCAAAATGAAAAGCATCACAGTGGGCCTGATGTTTGCGGATCTTCGCGGTAGTCCGAGAAAGAACAGCTTCACCGGGCGTAAAAGTAGGGCGACTCAACGGAGACACACAGGTAAGATCCACACAGATAGAACGACCATCCAGCCAACCAGGAAGGACACTCGCTGGGCGACGGACATCACCGCGGTGGAACAGAGAAAAGTGGGCAGGCTCCGGGTGGCAGGGAACCCCACTAGACCGGACGATAGACACCAAACTGTCGCGAACGGGCTTGTAGCGACGCTGGAGGTCGCCGCCGGTGCGGCAATGCAACGTGTGGTCTATGCTGTTGTTGACACGCCTACAAACGCCGAGAAGAAACGAGGTCAGAAGAGGAAGACCTGGACATGAAAGCGAAAGCAAGAATCGAATCAAGAGTTCACGATATCATCCTACCGTTGATACAGGATGAGTCTACGGCAAAGGCGACTTGGGATAAGATCATTGAGACCTATGAGAGAAAGGCTCAGACAAACAGAAATGCGATCAGAAGGAAACGCACGAACTTGAAGATGAAAAGAAGAAGATGATTTGAAGCCTTACATTGCGGAAGTCTCGTCAACTGTCCAGCAACTAAAGGCTGCGGGGGAGGACAGGGTAACTCCGCAACACATCTCCATTCTGTTGACGAGCCTCCCAGAAGTATACGACATTATCGTCAATCTCCCTGAGAACGACCCTAAAGCAGAGACGGACTGTGCTTATGTGGTTGGGAAAGCTGTTAGATCACGAATCGAAAATCAAAGAGAGGAAAAAAGGAGAATGAAGACAACGAAGGTGCCTAGGCTCATGCCGCGGGGCCCCACAACAACTATCAGCAAAGACAACGCGTCAGTGAAGACCGAGAGTGCTTTAACTGTGGAAAGAGAGGACATCTGGCAAAATACTGCTGGAGTACGAGAAGAAACAACGACAATAGAAATGAGAGGGAGATCGAACCTCAAACTCAACCAGCAGCAGCAGGAAGAGGCCAGTTCCGTGGATGAGGCCGCGGAGGTTTCCGTGGTCGAGGAGGACGCGGTAGAGGTGGTCGAGGCCGAGGTGGTTGGAACCGAAGACCTAACGTAAATGTAGCAAATCAGAACGGGCAACAATCCAAACAACAACGGAGGAAATCCAGTAGTCTTTGTTCCAGCAGTGCAAACGTTAACTTGAGTGGAGATGGCGCATTGCAAGCGAGAGACACTAGATGGATGTTAGATTCAGGAGCTACTCACCACATGACCTTTCAACGCAACATTCTGACCAACTATCGCTCCATCCAGTGAAATATCAGCACTGCGGATAGCCAGAGTAAGTTCAAATCGAGAGGAGTAGGACACTGTGAAGTGAAGATTAGAAACGGTGGAAGAACGGGAACGTTAGTGTTAAAGAACGTTCTCTACGTACCTAACATTAAACGGAACTTGATCTCGCTTGGGATGGCAAGAAAGATCTTGACATCTTCACAAAAGACACTGAATATTGACTTGAAACCAAAGAAGGAACCGTCAGCACAAGCGCTGGCAACGTTCACATATAGCGGACAAAGAAAACCTCATCCACCTTGATCAAGTGATCAGCTCAAAACCCAGCGCGTCCTTGACGAAGGTTGGAAAGCCAGTGACTCCGCATCAATGGCAATCTGCAAATGGGCCATCTAGGAAAGAAGAGAGTAAAGAAATTAGTGAAGGTAGCAAAGGGAGTCAACATAACTGATGAAGAGGATACTCACCTGTCCGAAGGGTGTGTTGATGGAAAGATCGGTGATGGCAGCTGAATCAGAGAAGGGAGATTCAAAGTTTGAAGGAGACGTCCAAGAGTGGAAAGCTGACTTGGACGTACCTGATTATTCCACAGACTTGTCAAGCTCTGGTGGAAGCGAAGCGGATACGGCGGTGGATGATGAGGAATCTGAAGATGATGAAGATGATAATGCTATTTATCACACTCCTGACCGCGACGAATTTGAAGAGGAAGATAGAGAAGAACCTTGCGCACCTACTGTTCGTCGTTATGGTGGTTGTCGCGTACCAAACTTCCGTGAAGACCTGGATGAACCATACGAGACATCTCTTCCAAGGTCAACACGAAACAAGAAGAAGCCTGGAGAGTATTGGACGGTCAAGCCATCAGCAAACGCCGCATCATGAGATGAAGATGATGATGAACCAAAAACGTACCATGAAGCAATACAGAGGAAGGAAAAGGATGAGTGGAGGAAAGCAATGGAGGAGGAGATGAAAGGCTTGGTCGAGATTGGTACGTGGAGGGTTGGTGCCCGACCAAAAGACAAGATGATAATAAAATCAGAATGGGTGTTCAAAACAAAGCGGGATGAAGTTGGAAATTTGGATAAACGCAAAGTGTGATCTTCTCTTGACCCATCCCTCCCTACCTAGCTTTGACTAGGGGGTAGGGGAGAAGAGTAAAGGAGCTGCTCCAGCAGAGCAAGTCCACAGAGCACCTAGGGACAGGATGTACTCCTGAATCTAAGTGATGTTGTTGTTGTTTGGCGATGGTGTGGGAGAATGATCGCGAGATTCTGCTTATTTAAGGGAGAAGGGAACGTGTTTAGTATCTTCATTATCGACTTACCTTGCTTCTAAACCAATATCAGCACCAGATTGGTCTCCAGGCAATCGGGGATGGCTATAAGTCTCCATGCCACCCTACTATGGCACCTTTTGGAACATGGGCTCTTGTTTGCCTCTCAGAGCTTAGAACAGGGTAACCTCACTCATTGCCTGCCGGTAGCACCTGATCATCGGGTCGGAGAGCGCCAGAGGTGGAATATAGCTGACCAAGCCTTGACTAAAGGACACTGTGAGTGAGGAGGGGTTCCATCCACAGCCTTCCGTCTCAAACGGCCGGATTGCAGCTTCACCATGTGGTAAGGGGGCAGAGGGGTCGACTGTCATCCAACTAAGAGTGAAGGGGAGATCACGCCGCGAGGCCACGCGCGTGGTGATAGAGGATAGGGGATCAAACTCAATATCAACTACTGGATTCAATAGGTACAAATTAAATCAAGAAATCTCTCAAATTTAAAGTAATACACAAAATACAAATAAATATAGGCAAGACATATGCACACACACATAAACGGCACATATGCGCGCCACCTCCTTTAATAAAAACCCTATAAACGTGAGGAAAAACTATATATACATAACCCAGAGGGAAAAGAAGGGAGGATTCAATATGACGCGTAAATATACGCGTTGACGCGGGACATAACGGAACTCAACGGACTTAGACAAAATGTCCTTATGAGCCCCAGGCCATGTGAATAATGTAATTCCTCACATTCTCCTGTTTTTAAGAAAAGACTTACATAGAAAAAGTCTATCTTAGGTATCAGAAGTATAAGAACTATCTGTGTATATATCAGAGCTTGCGTTATCAGCAAGTCTATAAGGCCAAGTATTGGGGAGGGTTATATAATTGTTACCATCTAGCATCTCTAGAGCTAAAGGTATTGAGGAATATTGTTTGCACTTGTATTATTTGCAGAAGGCCCAGGGTTACTTGGGCCTTCACGCGGCGGCTCTTGAGCAAGTAGGTCAAGTGCTGGCAATGAGATCATGTTATCATAATCATTGTGGTGAGCATCACTGTACTCTAAAACCAATTCAACCATCCCATGGTCAGTCAGTGACGCCACGAATTGGATTTGTTTATCTACAGAGGCGTAGTCCATTCTCCAAACAGCTTTATAGAATTCTGTTGGATGATGCCAATCCTGGTGTATGAGGATGGCTATGATGAAATACATCCTTGAAACCTAAGTTAACAAATGAACTCAGCCAGTAGCGTTCATCATTGCGGAATCCAGAGTATCCATAAAATCTGGATGGTTCGCGAACATCAATTGCTTTGTGAGCAATGTTGAAATCCCCTACAACAATGGTATTAGATTGAGCCTTGAATGCCTTCATTTTATGTTCATGTCTGTGATCATGCCTTGTGCCATTAGGCGCATAGACATTCACTATATTCATACCTAAAAGGCAGAGTGTAAGGCACCATCTTTCTTCAACGAAGTTGTCAAAGTCAGTGCGCATCATATGAGTCCCGTATATTACTGAAAGTACGGGGATACCTTTGCGGACCATGGTCATAACACCATTGTGTTCATTTATTTTGTCATCAGCATACATCTTCCATCCGCGGACGGACTTTAGTTGTTGCCAAAACTTTTCATGACCATTGCCGACCATAGTCTCTTGGAAGCAGGCAATGTCACATTCCATTTTATCTTCAATTCTCTTTGCAAAGTGTTTCTTAACAAGAGCTTGAAGGCTGTTCACATTCCAATCAATGGTATATACCTTTTTCATTGACCCTGGTGGGAAGTCATGGATTATACGAGAAGGAGAGAAAAGATATGTGCGGGTGGGTGGGTGGGTATAATCAATGCTTTAGCATCTGTTGCCTTGAAATTGGAAGCCACAAATGGTCAACATCGTCGAGATTAGGCTTCATTCGGGACGAGCAACTCTATCGGTCATCCTGGCATCCGGAAATAAGGATGGTTTTAAGCCTATTGTTGCGGAGACAATAAGCAAAAGGTCGAAACGTGCTAAGATACGTCAGTTTATTGAGAGAATCAAAAGGACCCATGCGGGACGTGTCCCAGTGAAACTGCTCAACTTTTGTAACAGATCCAACTCGTCCGTATTAGGAGCAAAGTTGCGGCGCAGGACCGTTGTAAGTTGACAAAGTGTTGTCAAGGTGTTTGTCATCAGCGCTGTTGTGAAGAAGAAAGCGTCAAATGGGTTGTTCCAAGATTTCACTGGAGATTGGTGTTTGTGTGGATATACACCACGTAATAGTAAATTGCATCTACATTGGCGACTCAAAGCCCATGGGTGCGGTACGAGCAAAGGGAATCTCCGAATGGGGAGATTTGCCCTTGCAAGTTTATGAAAACGTTAACGAGTAGTTCACGTCTGCATGGTTGTATCATCGAGTCTTGGAGGGGGAGAGGGATTGCGCCAGATGGCGCGTTGTCTCCCAACTCTGGCACTCTAGTATATACTATATTGTTTAAAGTCAATAAATTTCTTCTTCAGAATCTTGATACCATACACGACGTAGGTAAGAAGAGGAAAGAAATCTATTAATTCTAATTATGTTCTATCCTATCACTACAGAGAGGAGAAAGAACTAAGGTAAGAGGAAAGGTTCCATCATTACATTGCTCATTTAAGAGGTGGCATCAAGGATAGGTCCCGAAGAGTAGGAGAAGGTGAGCGGGGTGGAGTTGATGAGGGACTAACAGCATCATCAACGTCAATCAGCTCACTATCATTAACAGGGTTTGGCTCATCAACACCGACGGGGAGAGCCGTGCGGGGGATAGCGGCTGCGGGCTCCGCAGAGGAAGTGTTGGAACCCATGGTGAGTACTTTAGGTGCATGACCATCAACTAAAGGAGTATTCTTTCCCACATCAGCGTCAACACTCCTGAGAAGGGGGAGAGGAGGTCTGCTGGAAGGGGTGGAAGAGCCAGAACGAAGCTCACGGTACTGAAGAAGGGTGAGCTTCTTTGATTCCTTCAACATCCGACGTCAGATGCTTTGTGTTTGCTAACCCATAGACTCTAGGGCGTGACAATGGATGACGGGGTGCTCTACGGCGAGAAGCAAGAGCAACTGGAGCCACCTGACGGGGGTCGGTGTGGTCATCGTCATCACTGGCAGAGCCCACAGAGGAAGTGGTGGTGTCGGTGAGAGAATCACCATCAACCGAGGAGAGGCTGGTAAGTGGGAGTTGTTCCTTCCCAACGTTGTTGAGGGGATGGTTCAGGGGAAGACGGACCTGACTTCTCTGTTTAAGCAGAGCCTGGGGAACTGGTACGAAGGGACCAAAGGGACCGGAGGAGGTGCAGGGGGCGAGGATGGATGCCGACGTGAGGTGAGTCGATCACGCATCTCTTTCACCTTCATCTGACTGTTCACCAAGCAGCTGGTGAGGTCGTGCCGTACAGCTACAAGTGCTGCATCGGTGTATTCTGTCGCAGCGTCGAGCTGGCGGATATTAAAAGCACCACAGCCCATGAGCATAGCAAGTTCGTTGGTAGAGTCGACTAACATGTCTCGAACTCCATTAATTGTTTTGTATAGGCGCTTGCGACGTTCGTCCACAAGAGAGGTGAGAGACTCTAGTCTCTCGTTACGGTAAGCAACGTTACTTTTGAGTCGTCCCTCATTAACAGTAACTTCAACACCTAGGTCTCCAAGGCGCTGAACGAGATGGAAGACCAGTCGATGTTGTAGCGGTTGCTACCAAGTGTCCGCTCGGTTTTGGGGTCGCTGTTGGAGCGGAGCGGCCATGCTCGGCGTCATCAGCAGGATTGAAGCATGCTGGTGGAGTAAGAGGTGCAGGAGGTACACGACGGCGCCTAGTGATGAGTATGCGGGGGTCAAGGGAGCCCTCAGCACGCTGGCGGATGGCTTGGTCGCGATGAACCCCAAGCAATTCTTCAAAGGAGGTGGGATCCTTGGATTTGGGGAACAGGAAGACCTCGTCCCATTCGACTACATCAGGTAAGGGTTCTTTCCCTTTGTTTGTCATATGCTCAGAGGAGGCGGGTTCGAAGCCTGCCCTGAGCTTGCGGAGGTTGGAGGTGTGTTCATCGTCTGAAAAGACACGAACTACTTCATCATCCTCATCCATCGGGTCGTCGTATGAAGACTCTCGAGTACAATGATGGGAGCGAGGATTGCGGGATGAAGATGCCAGGTGAGAAAGGCGGTCTTCATCCTTGCTAACACCACCAGGGCGCGAGAGCCAGAGGAGGCAACGACGGTCTTCTTGGCGACTGGGGCCTCTCTAGAGGAGGAGGGCGACGATTTGACAAAGCTGAGGACCCCTGAGGGTCGGAAAGGACCTTCTGATTCTGCCCAGCTGTTGCACGTGTGTCGAGGACCGTTATTCCTCGAGTTTCGCACTCTGATGCGTCAAGGTAAGGGTCCGAGAGCTCGGTTTTCCCTTTGTTTTGGTTTTGAATAAACCTTGTTAAGTTTTCCTGGCAGATAGGCACCTGGAAGATCGCGCAGTGGCGCGAAATTCGGAGATGGTTCCGTTGGATCTCTCCTTGATGGATGGGAGGTCCCGACCTGCCTTGATTTTGAAGAGGCGGGTGTTTTCAGGGATCCCAGTCCTGGTAAGTTTAGGGCGCTTTTTATATACTTTGCCACCATATTTGCGAGGGTAGTCATTGCTAACCCTTGTATTTCCCCAGTCTCGCCAGTTCTTATCTCTAGAGGAGGACACTGGGGGAGCGAGCAGTATAGGTAAGTAAGTGCATTGCAACAGAAGGCTTCGTGCCGTTCAGCATACACTTACTTGTAGTAGTCTAACAACAGTATTAATAAGCTAGTTGTCAAAGTTATTTTGTTTATTTTGTTTGATTACATGTAATCATTATTGCCGGATTCGGCATATAATAAAAACAGCTTATTTATAAACATTTTCGATTATAATCTTGTTGAAATCCTACAATGCCACGTTGATAAGCATAATGCTTCTTACGGTGTTGTCGTAGGATAAGTCTTCATTGAGATCCCACCGCGACTCTAGTCTAGCGAGGTGGGGACAGGTCACTTTTTGTAAAAATGTATTGTCACAATTAAATTATCGCGAAATTTGGCTAAGTCCAAACTTCGTTGATGAACATAAATTGATTTTTTCGAGGGAAAACCACTATATAATGCATTTCGAAAATTAAAATGCGTTTTCTGCAAGCCAATATAAGGCATGCTGCAGGGATGGTGGTCATAACCCATATAATAAGAAATAACTAATTTGAAATATAGTATCATAGTCATAATAAATATGAAGATGAAAATGCAAGCTAGAAGCTCGAAAACGAAAAGGATGTACAAAACATGCCCAGGATGCGCTTTAAAAGCGAGGTGAGGCCTAAAAGTCAAGAAATCGAGTACTAATAGCCAATTTTTCTCAGTAGATAATAAGGAAGCCTAGAGGCTCCATCTAGTGAGGTAGGTATCACATATAGCATGGCCCAGTGGCGTGAGAACGCGACGTGATGGCCATGCAGTGATGATGTGGGCTCTGGTGGGCCCCCATGAAGTCCAGATCATTCTGAGGGATCAGAACAATGACGGGACAATGGGAGGTGACACAAAATGATTCTGGGCATGCCGGGGGAGAGGTAGGAAACCATCGCAAAGTCCATTTACAGCGGGGGAACGCGTCCAGATCGGTCCAGAGCGTCGGTGACGTCGATTCTGCGAAAGAAATAAAGGAAAAGAAGCAAAATCCGACGAGAAACTCACCAAACACCCATTTTAGGTTGGGCCCCACTGTGATCTTCTCTTGACCCACAAAAGCACGCTCTCTCGCAAAAGGATACTCACAAAAGCAAGGCGTTGAAAACAACTAAAAGTTTACCCCAGTCATCAATCAACTAACATTAAGTGTCATGCTAGCGGTTACGTGTCAAGAGAATATGGAGATACGCCAGTACAACGTTAAGACCGCGTTTTGAACGGCAAGCAAGACGTTTACGAGATTTACATAGAGCAGCTGGAGGGATTCGTCGTGGAAGGGAAAGAAGACTGGGTGTGTCTCTGCATCAAGAGTCTTATGGTCTCATGCAGGCACCGTTGTGTTTCAATAACGACTTGAACACATGTCTCTACTACAAGAGGAACGGGAAGGGTGTCAGTGTCTATGTTGAAGATATCATTGAGGCAGCGACAAGCACGAAGGAATTGGATATATTGGGGAAGAGACTCATGAGACGTTACTGTGGAACGCGAGCTGCAAGTTTTCGATACGTGTTGGGGTGGCAATGTCGCAATGATCGTGAAAAAGGAAGATTGTGGTGTTCCAGCAGAGATACATCGAGATGATGGGTCAAAGGCTGGAATTACCGAAAACTCTTTTACACTATACCCCAATGGACGCCGTGAAGAAACGGTTGACGACGATAGATGGACAGATATCGAAAACAAACGAGAGAAGTCAAGGATACCGCCAGTACACTGGATCCTTGATGCACGGACGCGACCAGATATCGCGTTTGCTCTGCGTATGGGATGGTTAAAGTAGTTGAGTAAAACTGCACGTTTAGAAGCTGAGGGGGAGAATGTTGGGTTTTCATCTTTCTAGGTAGTTTGTTTAACTTACCCATTTCTTTATTTCACTAAGTTTGCCTATCCCTGCACTGTTTCCTGCCTGAATTTCTGAGCTTAAATATGCTATTTGTTTTGCTGCTCACACCATTTGTGTCAGCGTTAATACCCACACGTGAATCCCCACGCGTGACTTTGGTTAAGTTACTTGACATGTTTGTTTCTGATAATGAGGGATGTATGGGTCAAGCTTGGAGTGCCACCCTCATATTTACCTGTAGTGTTTTGGAAGCGTTTAATAACAAGGAGTTTATAGCCATCCTGATTGCCTAGAGACAATCCTGATATTGGTTTAAAGGCAAGGTAGGTCGATAATGTTGGGTTTTCATCTTTCTATTTTGTTTTACTCACCCACGTTCTTATTTGTCTAATTCGTTTTTCCCCAAACTGTGTTTTATTTACCTGATATTTTAAGTTTGAGTTGATCAGTTGTTTTAAGCTCCTCATTCCATTTGAAATCCGTTAATCCCTCAACTTTATTATTTTATGTTTATTTTATGATACGTAAAAGGAGGGATTTACGGGTCATGAGTTCTGTTGGAAATCCCCACTTTTTACATGTATTGAAAAAAAGGTGTCAACATCAATATATGGAAGTTTCATCGTTATTAGCTCCCTGTCACCTCTGGAGACTTCATCATCAGTTTTCATAGTTTATTTACTTTATTAATTCATTATATTTTATTACATTTTAACCCTGTAACCCCTACAGATAATGAAGATCCTAAACACGTTCCCTTCTCCCTTAAACAAGCAGAACCTCGCGATCACTCACCCACACCATTGTTAAACAACAACATCATTTAGGTTCAGGAGTACATCCTGTCCCTAGGTGCTTGGTGGACTTGCTCTGCTGAATCACCTCCTTTACTCTTCACCCCTAGCCCCTACCTAGTCAAATCTAGGTAGGGAGGATGGGTCAAGAGTGTTGGGTTTTTCATCTATCTATTTTGTTTTACTCACCCGCATTTGTATTTTGTCTAAGTTGTTTTTCCCCCAAACTTTGTTTTAATTTAAGTTTTGAGTTGATCAGTTGTATTGGGCTCCTCATTCCATTTGAGGATGCGTTAATCCCTAAACTTTATTATTTTATGTTTAGTTTATGGTACGTAAAAGGAGGGATTCACAGGTCATGAGTTCTGTTGTAAATCCCCACTTTTTACATGTATTGAGAAAAGGAGTTAACATCAATATATGGAAGTTTTATCGTTATTAGCTCCCTGTCACCTCTGGAGACTCCATCATCAGTTTTCATAGTATATTTACTTTATGTATTACATCTGAGCCCCGTAACCCCTACAAAGAGAAGATCACAGTGAGTGTATACGTATCTGATTGGTTTACCTTCAGTTTCCTGATGCCAAAATTGGGTCTTCTCTGATGACAGGTTGACTTCATGAACTATGAACACCCAGTAACGCTACAATTGGTAGCACAGAAAGCTTTAATCCGATGTAAGATTTAAAGCTCAGACCTCCTAATCCAAATGCAATGAACTGATTTCCGCCAACGCTTTGAGGATTTTTACATCAAGTTGTTACGTAGGAATTTTTGGGATTTGGGGTGAGCTTTCATGATTTTTATTATTAACTTTTCACCCCTCAAACATCCGCACCCACACTTTGCCCATCAACCATCCTCACCCATCCTCAGCATCCTCCAAAACTTTGGCTATCCTCACCCATCCTGACTCATCCTCACTCACACCTCGCCCATCCTCACCGCATCTTGTGCATCTCACCCATCCTCACCCATCCAGCCCCACCTCTAACCTGTCCTCCGCACTCATCACCGCCCACCCACTGTCACAGTTTTACTCCTGTAATCT